>OX453090.1:17446912-17504412 GCA_949708635.1 Hirtodrosophila cameraria
TGCGTGTGTGTGCGTGCCACGCCCACCACTGCCCACCGCGTGCACTCTCAGAGGGTTGGTTGGTGCCCGCGGTGCCATCCCCCCCGAACGCAAAGTGATAGAAAATGGTAATTACAAACAAAACAATTCTAGTCATTAAACAACTATCCTAAAAAAAAAAAAAAAAAAACAAATTTCCTTCATCTCTATCCAGCTATCCAAACGTTCTCATCTCTCTATCTCTATTTGTCTTTCTCAATCTGTTTTTATTACACACTCTATTAAATGCGTTTATTTTCATAACTTAAATATTGCATATATTGTAGTTCAGATATAATTAGCTGTAATTTTTCCAAAGAGTTTTATCACTTATAATTTTTATTATAATTGATAGAGCTGATTAGCCGATTAACTGCATCAAGCGCCATCTGGCGGATAATGTTTGTGTTACTTTTACCGATTGTTTTCTTTTTCTTTTTCCTTTCATTTCATGCTTTGTCGCTTTTCTCTCATTTATTGTTTTGCGTTTTGAGTCGGATAACATTAATGAGCGCGATCAACCCAAACGACAGTAACCAAAAAAAAAAAACAAAACCAAAGAAAAAAAGGGGATGCAATTCATTGCAATTGTAAAAGCGTAATCGATAATCGATATTTATCAAAAGCAACCGTTCAGAACCGTGAGAACCCAACGATAAAAGATTGCTCGCCTGCTACCCAAAAATATGCTGTCGTCTACGAAAACAAACAAACAATCAGA
This sequence comes from Hirtodrosophila cameraria, assembly GCA_949708635.1. Lineage (NCBI taxonomy): Eukaryota > Metazoa > Arthropoda > Insecta > Diptera > Drosophilidae > Hirtodrosophila > Hirtodrosophila cameraria. The sequence continues at coordinate 17,447,652 of OX453090.1, forward strand.
AGATCAATAGAATAAACAAATAAAAACTTTTACTAATGATTTAAATGAAAAATATAACTAAAATCAAAAATAAACTTATAACCAAAGAGTCAAAAAATAATCAAATTTAATACAAACTATATATAATTGTGAGAGCAACCCAGCCAATGTTAAGAACCTCTCTCTCACTACTAAATTCTTTATATACCGTACTAAGTATATTTCGTGATATGTATGTAATTTCTTGCATAACATATGTATATGTTTCACACACAAATATACGCACACTCACACACCCATGTACTATACCTGTTTAACTGTAAACTTATGTAGGGCCAGCCACTTTGTAAAAGTATAGTAAAGTGTTGCGAGTGCCTTTCAACTGCAAGTGATATAACTAATGATAATATAAACCAAATACTCGAAAAACTATTTCAAACTGGCCCAAAAGCAAAATGTCAGCTAAGTTTCTTTTCATTTAATTTCAATTATACATATATATTTTTCCACATATATCAATAACGATGACTATTTATACGTATCAACTAAGAAAATAAAAATATCAATGAAATATATACCTTTCACAAAAAAAAAAAAAAAAACAATATTATAATTCCCTCTGCAAGGGTATAAAGAGAAAACTGAGTTAAGTAGGTACAGCAATTTATGCAATTGGGTCATGAATATAACCCAAATCCACATATCGATTCACAAACAGCATTATTGAACCCTTAAATAGCTCCATTGCCGCGTATATGTTGTTTTGTGTAAATATATATTGCCAAAATTCCCAACCATAAAGTAACAAGAAAAAAAAAACACATGATAGCAACTTTAAATTTGGCAATCCAAACTGGGAAATACAACATCGCTCTCGATCTCTGCCTTTCTATACCTAAAAAAGAAAAAAAAGAACGAAAATAAAATTAAAATCAAATTTAAATATTCTAATAATTATGATTATAAGTTTCATTCGAGTTTTTTTTAAAATTATGATTTGTGTTATTTTGATCCCCAATGGTAAGGATGTATCCTTTATTTTAGTTTTGAACTTCAATTAAGAACTTAACACTAAACCACCCCCAAAACTCCGCCTACCCCCCACTACTAGCGCACACCTTGCAGTTCGTTGAGGGGCCTCGACCAAATGGCAAAAATAAAAAGATATAGTTAGTCGCAGCCCTCTTATTAAAAAGACTAAAAACTTTTCTGTTCGAATCGTTTGCTATAGCGTTACAAAAAAAAACCTATTATTATGTTTTCTTCTTGGTTCCGTTGTCCTCTCGTAGCTATGAGCAAATTGCACGTGTCATATTCGTATTTGTATGATCAATTTGAAGCCTCTTTTACTTATGTTTTTATGTTTAATTATGTTATTGTCGGCGCTTTAAGTAGCCTTAAATGTACACGGCAGATATAACTTAACCCTATCGTATCCGTATTCGTATCCGTATCCGTATTCGTATCCGTATTCGTATCCGTATTCGTATTCGTATTCGTATCGTAATCGTAACGTATCAAATAACCAATCAAACCACACAGCGTATGTTTGATATATGTAACTACTCGTACGTATCCTATCTATATCAAGTCGTAAACGTATCTATCAATTAAGCAAGCTTATATGTTACAAACATTTTTACATATCATAAATATATACATATATGTATTAGAGCTGAAAAACTATCGCTGGCACCATCGATAATATCAATATTGACTCCTAATTGTTATCTTATTTTATACTTGTATAAAAAAACATATTTATGCTTTAAATTAATTAAAAACTCAAAATGTTATTGAAATTAATAAACATTCTTTTTAATATTTACTTCTACAATGTAAGATGTCTATTTTTATTAATTCACGGTATAAAGTTAAAACTAACATTATAATAATAATTTACATCAATCGATATATTGGGCAGCACTAATCTGCATATGTTGACATACCTAATTACAAATACATTCATATACTTGCTTTATCGTATTCGTATCTGCGAAACTATGTTAATCCAAGTAACTCAAGCCAGATAAATTACGCATACGCAGCATAGAATGCAGCCAGCAATAAGATTTTAAAAGTCTAGTCTGATCAAGTTATCTGTTGCATACACACAAACAAATCTGTTATCAAATCTAACCGAAATAGCAATATTTACTGATCTTTACAGTAAGTAGCTATGCTTACTATGTGCACTGTAATGTTACTGTAAAGCTATTAACATTATTTTTCACACATAAACTTTATTTTCGGGCGATTCTTTATATGACAGCTATAGGAATAAAGTAGCCCAATTTTTATGAAATATTCCCAAACTAAATGAAGAGTAATAAAAATTATAATGGCTTAGTTCAGCTGGGATATCTGTTAAAACAAAAAACTTTTTCACACAAAAACTTATATCTCAACCGATCGTTACTATGGCAGCTATTGGATGATGAAATTTGGTCAGCATATAAGTATAAACTGTTCTAAAACTTTGGTTAAGTGAGTTTGGTTAAGTTATCGTAAAAACAAACAAGTTTTTCATAAAAGAACCTATTCTTCAACCGATCCAGTGGTTTCTTCTTCAAGTGGTCCAACTAACAACTTTTTTTTCGAAATTATATTTTGGTCCAACTAACAATAGGGCAATTTTTTGAGTTTGTAGCTTAATATTTAGAGTTTATCTTAAAAAAAAATCTACTTTTGGCCCATAGTGCAAAGCAACAACATAAAACACTTCAAAGTATATACAATTTTAGCAACTAGATTTACTGTGAGCTCGGTAGATAAATGCAATAACAAAATATGGTTAAAAAAACTTAAGTGAAGCTATAAATTTCTGTACTAAACTTTCTGTGCTCACAGATTCGAATTACAATAACAAAATGTACTGTACTATTTTTGTAGTTAAATTAGCTGTGGACGCAGTTTTTGATTGCAACAACAATTCAATTTCTGTGGTAAATTTTACCATATTGGCACAGTTGAGAAACAAAAACAATATATGTACATGAGAAAAATGCTACAGTTAAAGTTACAGTGAGTGTTGGTTGATTAAACCAACGAGATATTTTTGTGTGTAGGTTGATCAAATTTTAGTAGGAACTATATATATATACATATGTTCTTAATCGCACGATATAAATCTAAATGCCTTCATAAGCTCTCGGTTTGTAATCCTTTAAGGATGCCAGCTGTATATTATGCATGCTTCTTTGCACATTTGTGGTATGTACAGTATTTAAAATAAAATAATATAAAACGATCGATAAGTGTAAGTGTATGTGTATGTGTGTATATGTACGTCCATTTATGTATATGGATGTCTATGTAACTATGTTAGTGCCCTACAGTTCTGCGGACTAGCCCTTGCCTAGCTATCTGACTAGCCCGCCTCCATGTAAAATCCTATGCCGTTTTCTCATTGCATGTCATTGGGACGGGTGTGTCGTCGTCAGGCTTTGCTTCAACGTAGGCTAGCTATGGGCTAGTCCTGGCCTCCCTTTGCCTAGTCATGTGCAGTCATCTCCTGCAGTGTATTTGTTTGCAACAGCTTCGCCTAGCCCGTGACTAGACTAGTCTGACCTGAAAGTAATCCAGTCCATAAGGGACACTGGCCCGCTCCAGAACTGCTGTAGGTGCCGATATATGTATGTGAATGTGTATGTGTATGCGTTTGTGCAACGTTGTAAGCTAATATTATTAAACAATTATCGTATATATGTATGTATATTCCAAATAACTACTACTAAATATTAATAATCGTATCTAACTATTCCAAAGGCCTTTTCTTTTATTACTGTAACTGAGTATTGTGCATTGTAATATTGTCGAAGTATTTATCTTATATATATCCTCTTGTGTTTTTTAATTGAGTTTATTTGTTGTGATTAAATATGCTGATTTCAGTGAATAAATATATAAATGTGATTGATTGATTTTCATTTTAATTTTGTTTTATTTTGTTTTCTATTTTTTTTGTGCTCTATGCGCAACGTAAGCGATAATAACTATCGATTTAGCTATCGAAGACTGTGCGTGCGTATGCGAATGAGCAATATATCGTATATTACACAAAATACTCGGGTATATATGTACTCGTAATTGTACTCGTTACCTAATATACTACATATATATGTAACTAAAAATACATATATATGCATTATATAATATCACAAATATATATATATTTTTACATATATATATATATATATGTACTATATATATATATATATATATATATCTAAAAAAAGTATATATATATCTATCTAAAATGAAAAAAATAACAATAATAATAATCATTATTATTCATAATACCAAAAAGTAGTTGTCGTTGTTGATGTTGTTGAAAATGTACAATTTTTAATTGATCGAAAGCAAGAACCAAATAGAAAATAAAAAAAAAAAAAAAAACAAAAACCAAAAGCAAACAATATGTGAAGAATTTTTATCAAAAGAAATGCCAAACTGAAAGCTGAACCAAAAAAAAAACCATAATTAAGATATACAAGTATAAACAAATATATATGAACAGTTCAAACGGTGACAAAAAACGCCAAAAAGTATGCAACTGTATTATTTTTGTATGCCGCCGTAGAATGCGGCTGGTATTTTTGCAATAAAACCGTTTTGTTTTTGAAAAACCAAGCAACCAAACCAAAATCCAACCAAGCCGAGCTAAACACCATCACCAAAACCCAACCCGAAAACTAACCCAACCACAATCAAGAGATCTCTTACTCCTCACCCAAAACTCTCTCTCCGTCTATTTTCGTGTCACAATGCTAATTTCAATGTTTTTGTGTGTGCGTGTATGCGGGTGTGTGTGTGCGTATGTGAGTATAAATTATTTGTATTAAATTTGGTTAACTAAAAACTAACGAAAACAAAATATATATATATAAAAATATTAACTCAATTACCAAAGCAAAACGAACAGGCAGCATATATGTTGGCAATCGAGCAATTTATATCCCTAATCCTCACATAGTATCGTAGAGTCAGCAGCTGACTAAAGAGAAATTAAAACAGAAAAAAAAATTTATATCAATAATTTTAAAAATAAACAGCAACAGAAAATATAAGAAATCAGAGATTTGAGAGTCAATCAGTTTCGACATGTTTTTCATTTGTTATTAATTTGAAATTTCGATAAGTCAAAAAGAAGATCAACAAAGAAAGTGAAGAGAAAACATGAAAGTGTTGAACGAAAAATATAATGTATGCCAAACAAAAATACAAATCTTAAAGTACACAAATACAACTACACTAATACCAACAAATACCAAATACTAAATACCAATAATCGTATATAGCATATAAATACCTATCTATATACTATATACTATATACCATATACTATATACTAACCAGCTCCTGTTCGATATATACTAAATACAATACTTATTCTATGTGCAACTTAAATACACAATTACACTTCACTTAAAACCACACTTTGCAACAGGCAAATTTAATCTTTGAACTTAAAACTTTAACTTTAACCTTAACCACACATCTCGTATGCATATACTTACGTGCATAACTGTATTTTGTATATATGTATGTATATCTTTCACTAACCCTAGACAGATTCCGTATCTAACATATGTATGTATTTATCTAATTTAACTTTATTTTTGTTTCGCTTTCTAAAGTGCTAAAGCTGTTCGATATTCATAATCCGCTCAAACAATTGATATTCTTGCTTTTTGTATGCCTTCTTCTTTGTGTAAGGACCCATTTCCCCACACCCACCCCCAACCTCACACCCCAAAGAAGCATGCAATGCTTTCCATGTTTGTGTGCCGCTTGTACTCGTAGTTACCAAGCAAAATGTCTCAGTAAACAAATTAAAGCACAATATATATATATATATATATATACTCTTACTAAGTATTAAATCAAATGTAAAATGTAAATACAAATACAATACCAATACCAATTCACCCACATACACACACAAACATGCCAATGCACGACTTATTTGTATACTATGTATGTCACGTAAATCTTGTCGAACGTCATCTCCATTCATTTAGTTTACTTATGAATATTATTCAACTTAAGTACATAGATGGTTCCCTACACGAATTCCGAAAAATAATACTAAGAATACTAAAGTCAGGAAAAAACAAGTAAGAACGTATTCAGACAAAGTGTCAAGATCTCCCCCCCACCCCCACTCTTCCCACCACAAACCGAAAAAACCTATTTCTTTCACAGTTTAGCACAAGGGCTACTAATCACATCCTTGATTGATCTGACTATAACAAAATTGGCCACGCCCACCCCCGCCCCCACAAAAAGCAAAGTCTGTATCTCCCACACCCTTTTAGCTAGGATCACAAAATTATGAAGGTTGAACTCTGTTGCCCTACAAAATAGATTGGATAAAAATAATTTTGCCACGCCCACCCCCGCCGTTTTTGTCTCCCAAACCTGTAGAACGGGACAAACCAAATTTAAATTGATTGCAAAACTTGAAAGATTTGAGCAAAAATACAATTGCCACGCCGCAAAGAGGCGATAAAAAGAGTATATCGCAGTCGGTTGTGTCCGACTGCAACTTTCTTACTTGTTATTTCTTTAATTTGGTAATTCCAACAAAAAAATTCGGAATTCGTATGAGGTACCACATAGATTTTGTTTTCGTATTGGCATAAAAGCATAAAAACCACTTATGCTCTCTCTCTTTTATTATAATATTTTCTTCGTGAAGCTAAGATTTTTCTAATTTACGTTTATTTCTCATTAATTGTTATCATTTGGGCACTTCAAAGCTAATGTTTTTATCGCATGAGTCAGGGAAACTTTGCATACTTTGGGGAGCCCATGAAAATATAACATAATTTTGTAAATTGTAGGTATATTTATACATTGGGATATATAATACATATTCTTATTATACTACCAAAATATTGACTAATCCAAATAATGAACTCAAATCGCTATCAAGAACATTAACTCATACTATTTCCAGCCAAAAGGGGTTATGATCGCCTTAAATGTAAATAAGTTCGGTAAACTAATTACATTATGCAACAGCCCCAAGAAAATCCACTAAATTTTTCTTGTGTAAAATCAGTCGCTGATTCCGAAAAAACCTAGCTTTTTTTAAAAAACGTGAAATTTTAATGCAATATTTTCAGTTTAAGTCTTAATAGTGGCTAAGCGAACATGAATGTTGAAAAGTGTTGTGCTGCTGGATTTTAGGACATTATATAACGTATTCAAAAATCTAGCTTTTTTTAAAAATCGTGAAATTTTAATGCAAAATTTTCAGCTTAAGTCTTAATAGCGGCTAAGCAAACCAGAATTTTGAAAAGTTTTATACTGGTGGATTTTAGGACATTATATAACGTATTCAAAAAATTAAAGAATTTTTAAGAATCCGAAATATGGCTTCGAAGATATTGACAATTCTCCGAGTGTACCTTTTTGAAAAGTCGAAAATCTAGCTTTTTCCATTTAGCTCGAAAACGAACTAGCGTACATCATTTTTTTTTTTCTTCGGAATCAGCGACTGATTTGACATAAGAAAAATATAGTGGCTGTTCTTGGAGCAAAATTTTTCAAAATTTGTTGCTTTGTGTAATCAAACCATAAACATACATATGTATTTGTATGTACATATGTGTCCGTATTTAAGTGTACATGTGAATAAATGTATATATGTGTATATACAAAATATATATATATATACCGTAAATGGCTTGCATAAATGCTTACTACTCGTACTCGTGTAACATTAATCGTAATAACTAAGTAGGGAAAACAAGTGCTTGCGCCCTTAACTACTAACTGCTCATCCAAGTTTGTTGCTCGAAATTCTCTCTCTCTGTCTCTGTTTATATTTACAAATACACATACACACACACACACACACACACACACACACACACACACACACACACACACACACACACACACACACACACACACACACACACACACACACACACACACACACACACACACACACACACACACACACACACACACACACACACACACACACACACACACACACACACACACACACACACACACAAACACACATAAAGTGTATTAATCAATGTAATTATTTATGTTTTTATTTTCCTTAACGATTTCAATTGATTTCAATTATTTTCAGTTGAATTTCAAATACCAATCGTAATGCATTTTTTGTCAGATTTAAAGTCAAAAAGCAATAACTGGCAACATTTTGTGGCTGCTATTTGTTTATTGCCACAATCACTTGCCACTTGCCACTTGCCGCTTGCCGCTTGGCTTCAATTTATTATTGAATTTTTGCAAGAGTTCCTAGACGCATCCTAATGAGGCGTAAGTGGTAAGCACTGCGGCAGCACCAGTAGCTATAATAATAACAACAGCAGCAACATCCTGTATGACGCTTAAGGCACTCACAGGACACTTGAACACAGAGCGCTCCAAGCACCGAGCTCCAAGCTGCAAGCACAGCAGCTTATCCACCGAGTCGTATTGTAACAAAGCTTATTTTTATTGCCCAAATATATTGCCAATGTTGTTCTAATACCAGAAACGAGCTCCAAGCTCTATGTTAGCCATCCCGTTATTGCCCTGGTATCACCAGTAGCAGTTTCCTAGATACGCTAGCCTTGTGGGCATAAAATTCATTGTTATTGTTACTGGGCATAAGTCAGTCAGTCGCAGAACCATTGCAGTCAGTCGGGTAAAAGCCATTTTGTTAATCAACCCAGTCAGTCGAGACTCACATGATGCTTATTACACAGATACACATATACATTTAGAGTAAGGGGTTGGGGTCGGGGTTGTGGTTAATGTGAATGGGGGAATCCGAACCTGGGGACTCTGTGAATCACAATTCAAAATATGTGCGGATGGGCTTGCCCACCGCATTCCTCCTCCCCTTTCCTGTTTTTATTTTATTTTATTTTATTTTCTTGATAGGCATCCGATTTTCGCATTTTGTTTCTTTGTTTTTGGTTGTGATATTGTTTTAGTTATTATTTTGAAAACGCTTTCAAGATCATCGTTCTCATCGTACTTTCATATAGTGTGTCCTGAATTGTGCTTACCATGCAATACAAAAACCAAAAAACAATACAATTTAAAACGATTCACATAAATTATAAACTAATAATTGAAATTAATCGATGAATAAACTTAAATTTGAAACCTCACCTCACCCGAAAAAAAATCAAATATTGTGACAACAAATATAAAAGCTGGCTCTCACAAAAAAAAAAAAAAATCAAACAGAAAAAAACAAAAGAAAAATCACACAACAACAACAATTAAATGCGTATCACCAAATTAAATGCAAAAACAACAACAACAAAACAGCAGACGCAAAATGTAAAACACGCCACTGCCAGGGCACAAAAGAACACCAAGAGTCACTAGCCTAACAAAACATGATATCAAAAATGAAATGTAGAATTTACAACCAGTTCACATGCAATCACTTAACACTCTGATTACTCTCTCTCACTCTTGATCCCACTAAAATACATCCTCTTCCAGCTTTTAACTACGCTCAGTTTCCACAATCCACGCTTTCTCAGTTTGAGTGTGAACACACACTCTCACTTGCATACTATATCACACTTCCCCTCCGTGCGCTTACTCGTTAAGTGATCAAAATCACAACTCACTTTCTTTCTCACACTCACTCACCAGCTCACCACTCACTCGCCACTCGTTACTCGCCCCTCTCTCTCTCTCTCTTTCTCTCTCTCAATTTCACTGTGCAATGGCCAAATAACACAAGCTCCGACGTCCAGTAAAGTAAAAAAAAAAAAACAAAACACTCGAACTCAACAAGCTAATTGCGACGCTCACAAATAAACTAAACAGCAACAATCTCAATTCTTTCTTTTTGTATCACTCGAACACTTTTTACAATCAAAAATATGAGAATTATACAAAAAAGAAACAAACAAAGGAAATACAAGAAAACATAATTAAAAAAACAAGCAAAAAAACCAAGAGAAAGGCAAAAGCAAATTTAACTAAATCACATCTAAATATATACAATATTTTCGATAAAAACAATTGATTTAACTAAACGGCAAATTTTGATATAAAACTTACTTACTCTCAATTACTCACTCAATCACTCAATCACCAACTGTCACAGTAAATTAATCTCTTATCACGCCAGTCACTCAATCACGCAATCACTGACTACTCTCTTTCACCTAAGTTATAAGCCTAAGGCCAAAGTCAAAAGCAAAAAAAAAAAACAACTAATCTAATTACCAAAAAATACCGTTAACTGACCAAGCCAAATAAAATAAAATTAAATGATAACTTTACACACACTCTATCTCTTTATGTATTACACATTTATGTATATGTATGTATTTGTCATCCATTTATATTAACTACAATAAAAAGAACCAAATGAAAAACCTACATTTAACAACTATTCCCTATATAAAATTGTTAATACTAAAAATTAGTGAACACTAAAGTCAGCTTAACCAAGTCAAATCGAAACCATACCGAACAAAATCAAACTCTTAACTCTAAAAATCAAAAGGTCGACAACAAAACACTAATACCAATACCAATACCAATACCAATACCAATACCAATACCAATACCAATACCAATACCAATACCAATACCAATACCAATACCAATACCAATACCAATGCCAATACCAATACCAATACCAATACCAATACCAATACCAATACCAATACCAATACCAATACCAATACCAATACCAATACCAATACCAATACCAATACCAATACCAATACCAATACCAATACCAATACCAATACCAATACCAATACCAATACCAATACCAATACCAATACCAATACCAATACCAATACCAATACCAATACCAATACCAATACCAATACCAATACCAATACCAATACCAATACCAATACCAATACCAATACCAATACCAATACCAATACCAATACCAATACCAATACCAATACCAATACCAATACCAATACCAATACCAATACCAATACCAATACCAATACCAATACCAATACCAATACCAATACCAATACCAATACCAATACCAATACCAATACCAATACCAATACCAATACCAATACCAATACCAATACCAATACCAATACCAATACCAATACCAATACCAATACCAATACCAATACCAATACCAATACCAATACCAATACCAATACCAATACCAATACCAATACCAATACCAATACCAATACCAATACCAATACCAATACCAATACCAATACCAATACCAATACCAATACCAATACCAATACCAATACCAATACCAATACCAATGCTTGAATAATATTTTAATACATTCATGTATAGTTGCTCCAAGATGTGAGCTGGCTTAAATGATTCGGTATAAGCTGTGCAGGTCAATGCATTTGCCAAATGTTTAAAAAGTAAAGTACAGTTTTACACTTATTGTATAGCAATGTTTATAATGCATCGACCTGCAGGTCAAATACAAACATACACACCATATTTGTAGACAGCTCTTAATAAAAACTAAAACAACTAAGCCAAGCCCCCAAACGAACAAGCAGACTGAGCCCTCAGTCAATCCGATAAGCCACATGCATATATAATCGTATATCTCTCCCTATATCTATCTCTCTCTCTTCAAATATATGTATTTGGCTGTTTGTCTCAATCTACTTGTATTGTGTTGAATTTTTAAAATTAACGTACCAAAATTTTCACCTTACTTAAAAATTTGTTCGTCCATTTTTTCCACTACATTCAATTCAAAAATTCATCTAGTTGTTTACGCCATCTAATAATATTATCTACTGCTAAGTATAATATACTATGTATTTTAATATTTATTTCTCGAAATGATCATTTTCTGTGTTCAACACTCTCACTCTCACGTTCACTCTCTATCTCTCGCAATTTTCTCACAACTACATGCACAGCTTTCAGCTGTCGCACACGAATTTTTATTGCTCACTACACCAAACACCACCACCACAATAACAACAACAACCACCACCACATCGTTACAGCAACCACTCACCACGCTCACAAGCAAACTCACCACGATCACGATCGTGAATCTTCGTTCACCGTTCACTGATCACAGTTCACCGGGCTAGACTTTGATCACCTTTGAAGCAACTTGAATATACAAATTTAACCACTGCTCAGCTCACCACAATTCATATCAGCTATTCAAAAAGCGAAGCTCAAAATTTATTTCTGTAACACTGACCGACCACATTTCACTTATTCACAACTTATTCACAAAAACAAAACAACCACAACTAAAACTAAAGCCAATCCACCAAACCGCCACCAACCACAAATCTGTGCATTCAATTTGAAGAAATTGAAATTAAGCCATTATCGAAATTTCATGGGTGTGACCAGACTGTTTTACCAGACTTATTATACTATAATTATTTTATTTGTTTTCTATTATGCCTTTTTCATAGTCAGCCGAATGTCAACAAACAAACAGTATCCATTTTATAAAATATCGATTAAGTGGTCATCGTTGCGAATTCAAATCAAATCAATTCAAGTTCAAATCAAAATCGAAATTCAAATTAAAACTTAAATTTTAGTTCAAAAACTCTAACGAATTGGTTTTCAGCCCATTACTAAAACGGCGGTCTATCTGAAGTGCAGAATATCAAACTTAGCTAAGTTCATTTGCAATCGATAACAATATCAATAACGATAACTCACCTTTCTACCATTCTCTCATATCTCTCACTCTTCTCACTTCAGTGGCCGCCCATTTCATTGTCGTCAAAAACGTACTTAAATTTGCATTCCCAGCAGTTTAACTAAAATTGCTAGTCAAATAAACTCTCGATATTCGTTATTCACACTCCAAAATTTTTTGTTCATCGTTTCACTTTTTCTGATTTTTGTTTTTATGATGGCAAAAACATAAATAAAAAAACCAGGCCTGAAAATTAAATTGCTGTGACACCTTACTATACTTACATAATAATTTCAAATCAGAAATCCGAAATAAATTCGAAAACTCAGATAATTGAAAATTGTATTTATTTCATAATAATTAATTCATAACCTTGGACACATGACTGCTCCCATGTTGAGAACTTCTCAAAGTACACTGATATTTTTCTGATTATAATATTATAATAATTATTATAGTATAATATCATTATTAATGTCTGTTAAGAATGGGTGCGGTCATTGTTCTCAATTGGGCTCTATTGTTTTATATAAAAACTGTACGTTTAGCGAAAAACATTTCTCTATTTATTAATTTGTAAGTCAGTTAATTAATTGTAAGGAAAAATCGTGAAAGAAACTGAATTGTTGATAAAGCAAAACAAAAAACCAAACGAAAAATTAATAGAAAACCCTGCCATATAAGTAAATGTACATACATATAATACTTATATATAAAGCACAATAAGTACAAAACTAAAAAAAAAAAAAAAAAAAAAAAACAAAAACAAATTATGAAGAACAGACAAACATACTTAGCAAATTTGTATTACAGTTTTTCATTAAAAAGTCTCTCTTTTCAATTTATACCCCTTTAACGCCACCCTCCCCCCGCTGCCAATACGCTTAATAATAATGTTTTCTCTCTTCGCATACGCCCCTACAACCAATATCACCAATGACCAACAAATACCAACGACAACATTCTTTTTCACACACACAAACAATCGGGGCAACTGATGCCGATAACCGATATACCCGATACTTGATTGCCAATACCTCTTCGTGGCGAAATAGGTGTCTCATGTCAAAATCGATTCACCTGTTTTTCGCCTGCACACAAACGCAACGGTAATTTTACTGATCACATTCTCGATTGCTGTGACAACGCGGCAGTACGTAGGAAATCCCATAGACTGTGTACACACAAGGTGAGATATCTTTATCTAAAATATATGTACATAATTATGTATGCGTATACCGGAATGTTCCTTCTCCGTTAAGATTCTGCGGAAGTATATTTCCCTTAAATGTTTTCATATTCCCATTATCGGATGGAATTCAATATTAAAAAGTTACACATTTAAGCGATATAAAGCTCCACTGAACCTATCCGAAATTTGTGAATGCCGGAACATATAGATAGACTTGAATAAATTTAACTTAATATCAATTCTTAACTTCACTAATTGATCATTGCTTGTATCCACAGAGACATTCCGGAAGATGTTCTCAACACATATTGTTGGATACACTCAACGTATACAGTTGTGGATGCGTTCATGAAAAAGCAAGGTTCCGAGGTGCCTTTTCCTGGAATACACAATTCACAGGGGCGTGGCCCTCTAACAATAAAGCACACAAAATATTATCAATGGGTAGCGTTTACACTATTTTTTCAGGTAAGTGTGCACAATTTATATTTATCTACTAGTGCTATTAAGTATTTAATTCCTTATTTCATGTTAATCAGCCACGCTCCGGTAATCACAACACTTTTGCGATTTAAAGAAAATTTTACGATTCCGTTTTTGAAGCTCTCCGGTAATCGCAAAAGTTTATTATCGATGTGTTCCGATTTTGTTATTATTTATTCACTATTTTATTGCGAACATGTTTGCAAATGCACTGTAACTTTAAACCTTTTATTAAATTATTTATTAATTGTTGTTACTTTACACTACTTATATTTGTCTTGGAACATGACAAATTCTCCATAAATGAAATTTTAGGTTGTGTCAGTAAATGTACAAATAACAAGTAAGAACGTTGCAGTCGGGCTCACTCGACTGCGATATACTCTGTTTTTTGTACGTATATTAAATTAAATTCTTTTAAAGACTACTTATATATATATGCTACGAACTATAAAATTTAATTTTTAAATTTACTGGGGCGGGGGTTGCCGTGTCAACATTTTTTTTCTCCAAACTATCGATGAGATTTAAAGTATTCATACTGCAAAATTTGGGGTTTCTAGCTATAAGGGTGTAGGAGATACAGATTTTTCTCATTTGCAGGGGCGGTAGTGGGCGTGGCATTTTTTTTTACAGATCGGTCGAGGATGTCATCAGTAGTCTTTATGCCAAAATTGGTGACTCTAGCTGCAAAACTGCAGAAGATATAGATTTTTGCGGTTTGTGGGGGAAGGGGTGGGGGTGTGGGGAAATCTTGACATTTTGTCTGCCTTTGGTATATACCAATATGCATACCAAGATTGGTTGCTCTAGCCTCACAACTTTGCAAAAAAACTGCGTTCATACGGACAGACGGACGGACAGACGGACATTTCACAAACCCAATATAATCTTTTTTACATTTTGGAAAACAGAGTATAAAAACTCAACATAAACTCATTTCGAATATTATGTGTGGTAAAATAATTTAAAAACATTAAAACATTTCAAATCGTCCGCTAAACATGACCGAAATGTGAATCGCAAATATTTTGCGAAATCAGATTTTGGATTCTTAAGAAATTTCATTTTTGAAAACGTTAGATAATGTCTTAAAACCACCAGTGCATCACTTTTCAAAATTCTTGTTCGCTTAACCGCTATTTTGACTTAAACTAAAAATTTTACATCGCAATTTCTCGTTTTTTTTAAAAAGCTAGATGTCAAACTGGATTTTCTCCTAAGCAAAAAATTGTAAAAATATTTTTCTCCCTTTGAGTCTATAGCTCAATTAATTTCCAACTTAGCAAAGGAAAAACTTTATCAAAATCGTTTAACAAATAATGAAGTTATAGCTATTAAGTAAAAATCAAGTAAGAATACTCTAGTCGAGTGTGCCCGACTACGAGACTCCCTGCTCCCAACTTGCATTTCAAGCAGTTCAGCGGCTACACAAGAAAGCAGCGCACTTTACTTATCCAGTGCATGTCAAACTGTTGTTGCTGCCTGCTGATACGGGGGTAATAGATTCTGGTTTCGAAGATATTGACAATTCTCTGAGTGTACCTTTTTGAAAAATCGGAAATCTAGCTGTTTCAATTTAGCTCGAAAACGGGCCCATTTAAAATGGGATAAATTCACATCAAGTTTATTTCAAATTTCGAGTTCACCCCTCCACACTCCCGCAAATCGAAAAAAACTCCCATAGACACCATTACAAAGATTTATCTTTGATTTTTGATTCACATATATCTTTTATCAATTTTAATCAGTTGCGTAAATTTCGTTGCGATCTGGTTATAAATACAAAGTTATTGACGAATCTATTTCCACCCATCTCAGCACGCAGAAACTACAGTTTGACAGGAACTGCACAAGTTCAGTGTTGGGAGCAGGGAGTCTCGTAATCAGGCACACCCGACTACTTGTTTGTTTTTTCATTTTTTCAGATTAGAAACTGGTTTTACATAAGCTAATTATAGTGGCTGTTCTTGGTCTAAAATTTTTTCAAAATTTGTTTCATTGCGTTACCGGAGCTTGGCTGAATGTTCTTAACTACAAAGCTAAAAAGCTTTTGGTAAGCTTCTATAAGCTCTCTTATTAACGGTTGAGTTGTGTAAATGGAAAAGCTTACAAAGCACAAAAGCTTTGGAAGCAACTCTATCAAGGCCGAATTAGATTTTTAAAGCTTTAAGCTTTTGCAGTCATTGGTGTCCTGAATAAAAGCTTTTTAGCTTTTGGCAACAAAAGCTCCCGAAACTAAGATGAAAAACAAAGATTTTTATTTATGTGGAATGGATCAAATGGTGGTCAACTTGATGAATTTGCTAGAATGGCATAGCAAACCGAGTTTTGAATTACAAATTTGCAACGTTGCACAATCAGCTGCGCAGTGCATTACAAATTTTTGTTAAAAATTTGTTGCTCAACGGCAACCACATTCAGAAGTAAGTTGCGATTTTCGTATAACTGAGAATTGGCGCTGTTTGCAAATTTTCAATAATTTCGAAAGTGGCTTTAGAAAATTTTTATTATCTTCAGATTGGGTATCTTAATTTTTAATAAATTGACTTTTTATAAAATTCAAAAAGAAATGCTGTCACTAAGAAATCATTATTAAATCGGGCTATTCGTTAAGGCGATGTTTCCGATTATACTCAAATTTATCGATTTAAATATAAACTTCTTTCTTAAGAAACTCGTATTACATCTTTTCTTGGGTAAAATGTGAGATTCTTTTCTGAGGAACCATCAATAGCCACCCATCATTGCTTCATTCCAAACTCCTTGATTGCGACGTTACTCAGGAAGTATCTACTTAGGCAATTTAATGCAATTTAAAAATACTCCAAGGCGTTTCAATCCATCGAGACTTAATGACCTAATAAGGGATTTAGATCTATCGAAGGACAATTCAGAGATATTGGCATCATGTTTGCAGAAAAACTACTTGTTGGAGCCTGATGTGAAAATTACGTACTTCAGGAACCGCCACCTGGCCTTCTCTAAATACTACTCGAAAGAAGAAAATGTCCGCTTTTGCACGATGTTGAAGGATTATTATTCCAAGGATTCGGCGAATCATAAGATCCTTCTCAATGGCGATTGTTTATCAACTGTAATAAACTTAGTTTAATAGCTGACCGAAAGGGGAAAATTTGTTCCTTTGCACTATGCAACTTGTTCGAAGATGCAACATTTTTCCCATACAAAATGTAAGGAAGCTAGGTATGGGAGATGCAATTAGAAAGTTATGATTTTTTAACTTTAAATTTTTGGACATAAGTAAAAAACAAGATTAGTACCTGTAACTTGAAAACGTGAGCTGATGGACAAAATTTGAGATTAGATTTGAATAATATATAATATATAACATAATACATATATAATTATAAAATGTATTCAAAAAACGAAGTTTCTTAAGAATCCGAAATCTGATTTCGAAGATATTGACAAGTCTCTGAGTGTAGTTTTTTGAAAAATCGAAAATCTTGCTTCAGAGATTGGTTTGATATTAGAAATATTATATTTGCTGTTCTTGGTACATTATGCTGTTGCATAGTGTTTTCTAAAATTATAATAACTTAAAATTTATTGTACATTTTTACATCACTTTTAGTAGTTGTTGTTGTTGTTGTTATGGTTTGCACCGTGGCAACTTTGCCACGCTGCAATGCCAACTGAACACCCTAAAAACCCTCTTGATCTGATTGGGTTTTTTCTGGGTTTTCCCCAATCCAGGCAACTAATGTTGGATCAATTTTTTTGAGGCTTATTACCCAGATATATTTTTTATATATTTTATATTTTTTATTTTATGCTTTTTTTAATTTAAAATTTTTTAAATTTTAATAATAATTTTAATAAAAATTTTATTTCATTTTTGTAAATTTTAACTTTTTCTGTGTCGATTGTTATTAGTCGACATTAAACTAAATTAAATAAAATAAATTAAATAAATAAATAAATAATTGTATTAAATTTAAGTTAAACTGACTTTTAAAAACACTGAGCTACTTGCAGATCGTATGTCAAGATTATTATAAATCTGGAATTTCACAAAATATTTAAATTATCTAAATTTTAGAATAATCCCTAACCTGACCTATCGTAACCAATCATTTTTGAAGCCAAATTTGATTGTTCTTCTGTATTCGCTGCCCAGCTGGATGCGTCTGTCTGGGTCGGTTTGGGGAGTTTGAGGAGGTGGAGCTGATGGGTAGACAATGCTGATATGCACGTCTAGTCAGATGCACATGAATGTCCAAATCACTAGGGACCTGCAAAGCCTTTTGTTTTGACCGGCTTTTTTTGGCTTTTGGCCAACGTTGATGATGATGATGATGATGATGATGATGATGATGATGATGATGATGATGATGATGATGATGATGATGAAGATGATGAAGATGATGATGATTATGAATTAATGCGCAATACACATTGCCATAGAAGTTCTTATTACAAGCAGCAGCCGAATCCCTAGCCCAATTCGAATCCCAAATCCAAACTCATTGCTGTTATTGCATAGCAGCCGGAACATGAAGCGATGACTGCGCAACTATTTTTGGATCAGTCGCTAAAAACTTATCAATTCTCTTCCTACAACTGCTTCCTTGCTCTCGCACTTCTCACTCCGTCTTCCGCTATACGCCCCACCTTCCCACCATCTTTCTCGCCTTGCTGGATGTTATTATTATATTTTTGTGTCTGTGCTATTTTCGGTAAAGAACAGAATGGGGAATGCAACCGCTTGACCCCGTTTAGACTTTACCGATGTGGCATACAGCACACAGCTGGAGGTGGAGTTGGAGGTGGAGGTGGTGGAGAAGAGAGAGGAGTAAGCAAGCGCTAGGGTGGGCTAGTTAATTGCATCGACTGCATTAGTTTTGGGGCAGTGTGTGTGTGTTAATTTAAGCATCTTTTATCAATTTGATGCACGAGCTGCTTGATAAGTATTTATATTAATTTATTTATGCAGCCTGTGTGGGGAACGTTGGGTCATTGAAGCGCATCGGCGCGAAGGCGCCAAAAGAAATATAACGTGAACAAACAAGTAAGAACGTTGCAGTCGGGTGTACCCGACTACGATATTCACTTTGTTTTGCCCTCTTTGCAGTGTCGGAAGTGGTTGTTGCAACAATAATTGGTAATTTTTTACTCGATGCCCTCCACTCCAAAACGGTACTAAAAATCTAGTTTTGGTCTAAAAAAATTCGGAAAAGTTCGAAAATATGGTATCCACTGGCGAAGGTCGACTTTATTTCAGAATTGATTAAGAAACTTTATTTAAAGTTTTCCCAATCGCCTGCAAACTGATTGCTGTTATCATAACCAGTGTTGTATACGTTACCAGAGTAGTAGGTCTGTTGAATTTAACAACAAATCGGTCAAATTATTTAAATAAAAATTCGCTGGACCAAGGTGTAACCCAATTTTTTTTTTATCAGGTCTATCACTGAGCTAATCAGTGGTTCCAATTTCAAATTTCTAGCTACTTAAAAAACTGTTGAACTGTTGTCTGCCTATAGTATATACCAAGATGTATACCAAGTCTCGTTGCTTAAGCTTCAAAATTGCTTTCATACGGTCAGACGGACATTTTACAAACCCCATATTCTACTTTTTTTTTAATTTTTTGAAAAAAAAGAGTATAAACATTTAATTTTGAAGTTACTTTGTGTGTGTCCGGAAATTGTTTTGTATCTTACAACACGACTCTCTGGGGAATACCCCCGAAAGCATGTCGTTAAATTATAATATCCTATTTAACAAATCATATTTCTTCTTGATCACAACGATAACTGACGCAACTATTTGACATCTCTCGACCGGAGCAAAATCAAAGCCCCCGACATCCGTCACTCATTAAATACGATATGCGGTTTTATTTTTTATGTCCCAGTTCTTGTGGGTGTTGATCATAAAACTGAGAAAAAACACTAAAACACTAACTAATTACAAGACGCTACAACTTGAAAGATGTTCAGCCCTCGATATTATAGTCACAATACCTAAATTTGTTTTCAATATTTTTTAGACATAGCAACGACTTGCGAAATGACAATTGTATCTGTAAATGCAACATTTCCAGAAGGCTCAGAAAACAAAGCAATTATATTTAGATCTAACCGCAAAAGTGAACTGAAACCAAACCAAAACTGTTCTTTTATAAAACAAGTAAGAACGTTGCAGTCGGATGCACCCGACTGCGATATACTCTTTTTTCGCCTATGTGGGCTTGGCAATTGTATTTTTGCTCAAATCTTTCAAGTTTTTCTATCAATTTAAGGAAGGTTGTGATAAGTAGCCCTTGTGATAATTTTGGAAGATATAGGTTTTTGCGGTTTGTTGGGGAAGGGTTGACACTTTGTCGGCCCATGGTATGTATCAACATGTATACCAAGTTTGTTTGCTCTAGATTCAAGTAACTTCATAGCAACTTTGAGGCAGCGAGAAATACACGTATACTTCAATATATAACTTAAGGGATCATTAATGTATTTTCACCATGATCTAAAGTTTTTCAAGATTTATAGATATGTTCGCAAAATAATGATTAATTTTGCGTTAAACTTTACATCTTAACCAATAATCATTATTTTTGAGCAAAAATTAAAACTGAAAAAATTAATATTCTTAACAATACACTATGTAACAGCTTAAATGCAGTAGAGCTTAAAATGCATTATTTTCATGCAGTTGGGGCCACTTATCACGAAAATATATATATTTTTTTCTATGGAGAGTTTTTTTTTTAAATTTTCACAGTTATTTTTTCTAACTAGAATTTGTTTGAAGTGAGTTCAAATAATTGACGTATTACAGCATTGATTTTAAAAAACCATACATCAAAGTCAATATATAGGCCTACAAATAAATCTCTTAAGTATTAGACATGTATCTAGTAGTTTTGGAGATATTGAGAGATTGATTCATAAGCTTTTGAAAAACTCATCACTAGTCAAAGTCTAGTTCAGAACTTCCAATCTACAGCCATTTCAGCATCGTTAATGCTACACGCAAGTTAAAGTGAAATATTTGAACTCACTTCAACAAAATTCTAGTTGGAAAAAAATATCTTTGAAAATTAAAAAAAAATTAAGAATGCTCTAGTCGAGTGTGCCCGACTACGAGACTTCCTGCTTCCAACTTGCACTTCAAGCAGTTCAGCGGCAACGCAAGGAAACTGCGTGCTTAACTTGGTTAGTTCCTGTAAAACTGTTGCTTCTGCCTGCTCAGACAGTGGGAAATAAATTCTTTCATAACTTTGGTGTTTGTTATCCGATCGTAATGAAATTTACACAGCTGATCAACGTTGATATAACATATATGTGTACCAAAAGTCAAAGCACTATCCCACAATTTTTGTGTCAGTTTTTTTTTCGATTTGCGGGGATGCGGGAGGTGCATCTAAAATTTGAAATAAACTTGATCTGCGTATGGTATACAGGAACCTTCATACCAAGTTTGATGGCTGTAGCTTTTATAGTCTCTGAGATCGACGAGTTCATACGGACAGACAGACAGAAGGACTTGGCTATATCGACTCGGCTGTTGATGCTGATCAAGAATATATACAGTTTATACAGTTTTTTTTCCCATTTTTAATGGAAACAAAGAGTAAAAACTCTGCCATAGAAAAAAAAAATATTTTCGTGGTTAAGCACCTCTAATGTATCATAATTTTCAATATGAGCATTACTGCACGCGAAAAGCGTCAGGTTGTTGCACAGTGTTATTGATTGATTTGATATGATTTTTATTGTCCCGATATTTTGTGTCAATATCGGAATCTTATTAATAAACACATTTTGTGAACTAACTTTTTTTCAATACACACTATTAATTAGCGATTTTCTTAAACTAAATTAATGCACATTACATCGTTACATTACATAGTACCATCAAGCTTTTATGTTCGCAGTTTCTGAGCTATTTTTCGAAGGTTAGTTACCGTTCACAATACACGCCCTTCACTCCTTTTAGCATTAAGCATAATGCAACAATTGGCAACGGGCCCAGAGAACAAAGTGTGCATTTTACAGTGCTGTCCTGCTGTCCATCTGATTCGACTAATGTGTTGTCGTGCATTAATAAGGAGAGGCTTTTCCGGCTTACGCCGCCTGAAAGCCTGAAACTGGCCAAAAAGAACTTTGTCTTAATGGCCAAATTATGCAAGCAAGATCTGCCTTTGTCTGTCAAGCAGCCTGCTCACGTAGACCCAAACCAATTGAATTTTAATGGGTATCTTTCTGGCAGTTGAGATTGCGCAAGATACTACCCCGTTTCATTGTCAAACAAAAGCCCAACGTAAAAAAAAATAAAAAAACACATGATATATTTTTCTGCGTGCCGAAGATACATACCCTTGCATAAAGATTTCCATAAGAAAACTTATTTTTCCTATGGCAGCTAAAAGATATAGTCGTCCGATTGAGATAAAATTGGTCAACATGTGTAGAACGTGCTTTATTTTAGATATAATGAGTTTAGTCGAGATATTTTGAAAAACACAACAGTTTTCCATACAGAAACTTATTTTCAACCGATCGTTCCTATGACAGCTATAAGATATAGATGTCCGATTTCAATTAATTTTTGTCATCGTGTATCCTTAAACTTAGCTTTAGTGAGTTTGGTTGATTTATCTTGAAAAACAAAAAAGTTTTTCATACAAAAAGATATAGTAAGACGATTTGTGTAAAATTTTGTCATTATTTTTAAACTGTTTTTAAACATAGGTAAAATGTGTTTGGTTAAGTTAATTTGAAAAACAAAAAAAGTTTTTCAGACAAAAATTTATTTTTAACCCATCGTTCCTATGGCAGCCATAAGATATTGTCGTCCGATTTTGATGAAATTTTGTCATCATGTAGAAGCTGTCTTTAAACATAAGTTTAGAGAGTTTGGTTGAGTTAACTTAAAAAACCAAAAAGATTTTCATACAAAAACTAATTTCTTAACCGATCGTTCCTTTGTCAGCTACATATATGTTATAGTTTTCCGATCTGGCCGATCTGTGGATACTACCAGCAATAAGAAGAAGCATCTGTGCCAAGTTTTATCAAGATAGCTCTAGAACAAAGTCTTGAAAAACGCATATAAACAGACGGATGCTGATCACGAATATATAAATTTGTTTATTTCTGAGACGTCTCCCTTCAATGCGTTACACATTTCGTGACAAAATTATAATACATTCTGCAAGGGTATAAAAATGATATAACCATTCACCATTCATAATTCTCGATTACTCTGACTTTAGAGGATTGCGGGCGAGATGCGGCAGCTGTCCATCATAGCACCATTTCTGCTCTGCGACAAATGACAGCTTAATCAAATCGCCAATGGATGTCAGACAGTTTTTATTTCTATATCTCTACTGTTATGCAGTTGGGAGCTGAGAGTTAAAAGCTGAAAACTGGCAGCTGCCAGCCTGGATAGACCCCTTATTGATATGCTCCACATGGTGTCTGGGCGCAAGAATCAAAGCACGCATAAATTCTGTGCCCATGTCCATGTCCTGTGTGTGGCCCATATGTGGAACGAAGCCTTTGTCTGGCTGATTGCAGCAATAATGAGCGGAAATCGCACAAGCAGCAAGGAGACAAGTTGACAAACAGCTGGACAACAATGAAAGGAAACCTCGCATCACGTACTCTCCTCTTCCACAGGCACTCCCTCCCTCAACCTCAACTCAACTCGACCCGTCTCGTCTGGACTTGTCTTCTTTTCTATTTGCATTCATTTCACTTTTGAAATGGGCTTTTTGTTGGTATCAGTGAATGGGATGGATGCTGTTGGTAGTTGCGAATAGTTGTTTCGTGAGTGCGCGAAATAAATATAAGTATCATGCAAATAGTTTGGCCCCTGCACATTGCTACAAAAACAATAATTTGTGCATTTATTGAAGAGAAATAAAATAAAATGAAAACATGGGAAAATTGTACATTTGATGGCAAACTCAAATTGTATACTTTTAAGCTACATGTTTAAAAATATAATTATTTTGAAACGGTTTCTTACGTCATATTATTATAGCCTCGCAGACGGTATTATAATTTTGTCACAAAATGTGTAACGCATCCGAACCAAAAAAGAATATATACATATATTCGTTCCCGATCGAGTCGAAATATCCGTGTTCGTCTGTCTGTTTCAATGCGAACTAGTCTCTCAGCTCTCAAGTATCTTAATGAAAATTGGCACAGATGTTGTTATTTGCTGAAGGATGTACACATTTCGGAACAAGATCGCATCCTTATTACATATAGCTGCAATAGAAATGATCGAAAATAATGTTTTAAAAAACATGTGCACACATTCAACTATAGTTAATGTGATTGACAAACAGAAAATTGGAATCAAGGAGAACTCCTAAGTCTAGAAACTCAGTCTTTAGAGCCAGCGAGCCAGAGCCAACAGACATGAAAACACTTAGTCAGATTTAGCGAAAGTTGGTTTCTGCTGCACCAGACTGCTAAAGCGAGTATTAAAAAACTTTTTATACTCTTTCTTTTTTTATTTTTTTGAAAAAAAAGAGTATATTGTGAAATGTCCGTCCGTCCGTCCGTTAACCGATTAAATAGTTTGGATACAAATAATTTGGCCACGCCCACGCCCGTCCTTGTAGTCGAGAAAAGTTTATTTCTCCCAAACTTGTAAAACGGGCGCAACCAAATTTAAATTGATGGCAAAACTTGAAAGATTTTACCAACAAAACAATTGCCACGCCCACTTCTGACTCCGCAAAGAGGCGAAAAAAATAGTAATTCGTTGTAGGGTGCATCCAACAGGAACGTTCTTACTTGTTTTTGTTTTAACTTAAACAACATTAAAAATATTTTGTACAAAGCCTCAAAATAGGTCCACAAAGAAAAATTATTAAAAATATGAATGCTCTAGTCGGATGTGCCCGACTACGAGAACTCTGCTCTCAACACTAAACTTGCTGAGACGGGGGGAAATAGATTCGTCAATTACTTTGATGTCTCCTATCCGATCGTAACGAAATTTACGCAACTCATAAACATTGATAAAAGAAATATGTGTACCAAAAATCAATGTTATATCTTTAAAATTGTGGTTATGGGAGTGTTTCCAAAATTTGAAATAAACTTGATCTGCATATGGTATACAGGAACCTGCATGCCAAGTTTGGTGTCTCTAGCTTTTGTAGTCTCTGAGATCGAGCGTTCATACAGACGGACGGACGGACGGACGGACGGACAGAGAGACGGACATGGCTAGTTCGTCTCGGCTGTTCATGCTGATCAAGAATATAGTCGGAAATGCCTCCTTCTACCTGTTACACACATTTGCAGTACTTTATAACTCTCTTTCTCCCATTTTTAATGGGAACAGGGAGTAAAAATTAAAAAAATAATATTAATAAAAAAGATTTATAATATTATAATTAATTATATAATTAATAAATATTGTAATGTATTGAAAATAAATTTATTATTTTCAATTGTAACGAATAAATTTTAGGTTATCCTCCACAGTTGCGTCTTGGTTTCTTCAATGTACCTGATTTATTGTTCATAACAGATAGTTAATAAGAAAAAGATGAAAAATCGCAGGTGATATTCACTAGTCAAACTGTTGCCAACATTTATTTCCAATAACATGCATTCACTGGTACCACTGTGCCGCAGTAAAGGCTTCGCACAACACATTGGCATTAGCTTTGGCGCTCTGCAACTGGAACTGGAACTAGGGTTGACACTGTGGTACTAAGGAGCAGTGAAGCTTTGGAACAGTTTCCTATTGTTATGTGTGCTCTTTTGGGCAGCTGGACTGGGCTGCCACAGATTGTTGCAGTAAACACATCTACAGTGTCGAGCGTGGAGCGTATCTAATGTTGTTAGTTGTTCAGTTCATTATTGTCTACAGCCGCCAACATTTACAACAAGCAACAGTGGACTCATGCACACACACACACAGACTCTCACACACACACACACGCGCACACACACACAGACAGATTCGACCGCCAAATGCAACACACAAAAACATTGAGACAGAGACATAAACAAGCCGTAAGTGTGCGTGGTCTGATGGAAAGAGAGAGATGAATAGATGGACAGAGAGAGCTGAGGAGAGAAAGAGAGAGAGAAACAGAGAGAGAGAGAGAGAAAATAGAGAAAGAGAGAGTGAGGCAGCTGGCATGGGGGCATGTTGACAGAGATCTGTCGGAGAGAGTTTGGCCGACAACAGCAAACAGACCTGGCCCGGCCAACGTTCGTGGGGCCATATCCATCCGCAGTGTCTTTTAGGTTGGCGAGGCGAACGCGCGCGCCTTTTTCCTGCTGTGATCTCGAACCAACACAGCCAACACAGCCAACAACGCCAATAAAACCAACAAAGCCAAAAGCCCAAACAGTGAATAACTCAATATCGAGAACAATATTTAAAAAAAAAAAAAAAAAAAAAAAAAAAAACAACTAAACGAGCACGAAAGTCACGAGTATCGAGTACCGAGACGGCGACCAAGTCGAACGGCTAATAATTTAATTTGTTTACTATATGTATATTTTGTAGTTTATTTTTTGTTTGTTTTGTGGTTCCTTTTCAAGTGCTGCAGTGTTTGGCCAAGTTTTCATTGCTGTTTTTAAAACAATTCTTTTACTCGGGCCGCATCAAAAAATGTGAAAAGTCCTTTCCACGCACATGATGCAGCCGTTCGCAGGCTGCTCGTGCCTCGAGCCCGCGTCGACGACGCGTGCAACGAATTCGATCGTATGAATGATATTATATAGTAACATATATAGAAGAATGTCGATCTGGTTTTGATTATTTTCACAAAGTTGTACAAAGTATCGAGTAATCAGAGTTGTTGTACTTGTATAGTCAATTGCAAATCGTTTTGCAGTCATTGAAAAATAATACCCACGCTCTTCTCTGGCGATCGGCCTCCCCATCATAATTAACTCTACAAAGTAAATAAACGTTGTGTCCAAATGGTCCCGTCCCGGCCATGTGTTTATGATGCGAGGTGGTCGTGGGCCACAGTTTTCATATTCAATCCACAAGTCCAATACAATTTTGTTCACATGGCTTTTGTTATTTGGCTTGTGATATAT
The DNA here is from genome assembly GCA_949708635.1 of Hirtodrosophila cameraria. Taxonomy (NCBI): domain Eukaryota; kingdom Metazoa; phylum Arthropoda; class Insecta; order Diptera; family Drosophilidae; genus Hirtodrosophila; species Hirtodrosophila cameraria. Next base: position 17,475,025 of record OX453090.1, read on the forward strand.
ATTTTACGCTTTTTTCTGTACATTTTGTTTGATTTTTGTGCGGTACAATCCGATTGCGAGTACTCTATACTCGTACATTATTCAGTGTTCAATCACCCACGGTTTTTCCGCCTTCAACCAAAAACCACTCCCACCTCAACAAATACAAATACAAATACAAACACATTTGCATAGAATATTTGCCTTTGGCAGATCTCTCACTGGTGATTGTCGAAAAGTTTTTACGTACACAAATTTTAATTTTTCCATTTTATTTTTATATTTTATACCTCACGATGTCGACGTCGACGACGCCGTTGCTCTTGTCGTAGATCTTGTTGTTGCTATTGTTGTTGTTGTTTTATATCATTAACACATAGTTTAGTATGATATATTGGGTCTAGTCACTTATTTGTAAAAGCGCTGAAAGTGTTTTAATACTCAACTCATTTGTATTTGGGGCTGTTGCCCCAACTCCCCCGCTCCACCTCTCCCTACCCACCCTGAAAGAAAGTTAACAAAAACTGAACAAAACTGAACAAAATTAAAAACAATTTGAGATAAGTTAATTATGGATCAGATCATTACGTGTGAAAGTAGAAACAGAACTGCTTAGCTAAAGTCATAGATTGATGCAAAAATATATATATTTCGACCTTACATTTGTTATCGAATTACTCGATAGTTTTCTTTGTTTATTTATAGTATGCATTTTAAGGAATTTGGTTTCGTAAAAGTTGAGCCTAAAGCTTTACAGTCAGATATTATAATCATATTTTAAACATGCCATTTTGAAGAAATTTAAAGGATAAGCAATTACAGCTATGTTAGATAGTTCATAATTTATACAAAACCTTTGATTCAAAACTATCGATATGACTATAAACTATCGATGACGTTTAATACCTCTTAAATATGCAGGGGTGGTCATAATTATTTACACAAAAGTATGGGGAAAATTAATTCATAATTCGAACTTAATTCATGTAAATTTAGGCATTAATCGCAAGGTCATTTGACTTTCGTTTCAATGATACAAAACTTTAATTACCCATTAAGTAACCGTTGAAATTTTAGATATTTTGAATGGGTCTTTTTTTAAGTTTTTTCTCGGGCTTAAACAATAAATATTTTAATGCAAAAAGTTACTCCAAACAATTCCAATAGTGACTGCAAAATAAAATTTTCAAATATCTTTTCGCTAGTATTATTTATGACTTTTTGTATGGGATGATCTCAGAAAACAATTTTATGAAAAGGAGGAAAATCTCACAACAAATTCTTATTAATTATATTTACAGTTCTTTACATACAAATATCACAACATTCAGTATCTTTCAATTTGTTATCTTGCCATGCAAAAGAGAAGTTATATTAGTCATGGAAGCCACAAACTTAGAAACTGGCAACTATTCGATGCTAGTGTCAATATAATATAATGTCAAACTTTATCTTTGTATAGCTCTACTACGTTCAACGTTATACTTAATATTTATAATCGAGTAACGCAAATATTTGCTTTCTTATATCGTTATTCCCGTGATTTCTCATTACTCATTGCTCAGATTTGTCAGCCGACGAGGAAAACCCAATTAGTCATTGGGAGATGCCAAGCCTTTGGATTCCAATATGATTGTTGTTGCTGTTCATATTTTGTCTTTCCTACAATTTAAAAGTCATAATTATAGATGCGTGTTTTTAAATTTAGACGCACATTGTTAGCTCCACACTCTGAATAAACAAAGGGAATCAAAATTGAAAAGTGGAAAAAGAATGGGATCGACAGTGGCTATGGAAATGGGGAATGGAAAATGGAAAATGGTACTGGGGATTAGGATTCGTTCAACTTAATTAGGCATGCGTAGCGACAACAAACAAATTTGGGATTTTGGAATTACGATTGGAATTACCATGCAGCATACCTAGCATATTTTCAAAATTCCCTCGCCCCGACAAAATATTTGTTGAAATGTCAAGTGCAGTCGTGGCCAAAAAGCGTTAAGTTGTTTTATTTTATCACGCTAGTGACGTAACATTACGAAGGGTACAAAAATGACTATCAGCATTTACAGAAAAATGAAAGATTTTCTACGTCAAATTGTGGTATAAAACGACCGAATGATATCACTTTAACTAAGAAATGTGCATACCTAGACTTTTGATACCTGGCAGCAAGACTAATGTTGACCTTAAATAGTGAATGACATTTTTTGTTTGGTGCACGAGGTTTGATGGTAGATTTCGGTAGAGAGAACACTGACAAGTAACAGTTTTTAAATATATTTAATAGTTTTCGTGAAATCTTTTTCAAAACTAAGAAATTTTAACATTTTTTTACAAAATATAATTTTTTTCACGTTTTAATCGAATGGAAAAAATTGGATTCATTTGGATTTCTTTAAAAAGTGTCCCCATTTGTTCATAAATGTTGAGCGCTCTTTTTCCTTTCTTCTTTTTTCCATTTTGGAAAACAGAGTATGAAAATATTACCCGTTAACTATTCAAAAACTTTCTGGGCATCATATTAAGGATTTTAAGTTTCTTAAATATGAAATTCTTGATTTATTTGATTGGGTGGCTTGAACTGAAGATATATATATATATAGTACATAAACAAAACTCTATATCGCCAAAACAAAAAAAAAAGAGCAAAAAACGCTATTATTCCAAAAAGTTTTTGAATATGCATCGTCTCTAGGCTTTTACTTCGTGTAGTGGTGTTTTATTTGATAAACAACAAACAATAGCAACAACAAAGCAAATATAAAATAAACACAAACAACAATAGCTAAAAGAAACTTCTTCGAGTTGGTGCTGTCAGCTTACGAAATTGGACCTTGAGTTCGATCTACATGTATCTACTACTCTATGTTTATATTAACCAATATATGTATGCATATTTAAATGCTCAGAGGAGATACAGTCTGCAATCTTAAATCCAAAGTCTGCAGTCTACAGAGACAACATCTATTATCTCCTCTACACTTGGATGGCGCGTTAATTATGCTGAAGCCTTCGCCATTGACTTTCGCTTTGGTTTATTGGGCCACGTGTGCGTATACGCAATTTGCGTAGACGTAGTTTTTTTTTGGCTGCGTTTTATTATGCTTTCGACTCGGAACTTGTTTATAAACATTGCAGTTTTTAATTTTACCATAGATTTCGTAGCTGCTGCTGCTTTTGTGCCCCAGCTGCGTATGAGCATAAATTTATTAACAAATGTATATATGTATGCATATGTTTGTACATACAAACATAACATTTTGCATACCCACATACATATCTGCGTAGCCCCAACCCTAAACTTATTCAAAAAACTGAACTAAAAATGAACTGGAAGCCCATTTAATTCCACATTTTATTTATATGCTCGGCGTGTTTTTTATTTGTTTTGTTTCTTAACAAAATTTTGAAATGGTTGGCGAGTATTAAAACTACCGCTAAAATAAATATTTCCAAATAAACCATAGAGAGTAGAAAATGTTTCCAATTGCTTTTCAATAAACAAAACTGAATTTGTACTCTGTGAAAATATAAAACAAAGTTTCGCACGTTTTTCACAAAAAGTTGTTGCGTCCGTTACTTTGATATTAATTTCGATTGTTGTTTGTTGATTTTGATTTGTTTCCCTCTCATCTAATAAATGCTCTACAGAAATGCTGATCAGTGTGATTCAAACAAACGCGCATCGGTCGCAATTCTAAAAACGAATGCAAATCAAAAAATAAATCAAAAACGTAAAAAAAAACCCAAAAATCAATACAAACATAACCAATCCAAAAACTGAGGAATTTAATTAAAATTCGAACAAAAATGCCAAGCTCTGTGAAACGAAATCGCATAACTAAAAAGTGTCGATCCAATCTGTCCAGCCAAAACCACCAGCCCCATCAGAAACAACGTATCCAGTTCCAGTTTCAGCTCCAGTTCCTGTTCCCGTTCCAGTTGCAGACGGAGCCCCTCCCGGCAAATGTTCGAGCTGCGTACCTGGCCTACTCAGCTGCTCAGCTACCGATGATGGGATTGGGATTGCGGCGCAAGAGAAAGAACTCCAGATCCGAAAGAGATAGTTCAAATCGCATTCATCGTTAGGATTGGTCTCGATTTTAAAAGGATTAGCAAAAGGAAACAATCGAGATAATAAACAATATTCTTAACAAACACACACACGCACACACACACACACACACACACACACAAACACACACACACACACAAACAGTCAAATAGAGGGGGCGTCAGTTAAAGCCAAATATTACCAATTGTGAGAATTGGTAAAACACTCCGCGAGGCTCTGTTTACCAAACCATGTTAGATATATTTCGTGGATTGAAAAACCTTGTAAAGGTCAGTCACGTTAAAACCGATTCGATAGTATTCCGCCTGCACTACTCAATAACTGTGATGATTTTGATGTCATTCTCGCTAATTATAACCACACGCCAATATGTGGGTAATCCAATTGATTGTGTACACACTAAAGATATTCCAGAGGATGTGCTCAATACATATTGTTGGATACAATCGACGTATACGCTCAAGAGTTTATTTTTGAAAAAGCAAGGCATTTCGGTACCATACCCGGGTATTGGTAATTCCGATGGCGATCCATCCGATAAGAAGCACTACAAATACTATCAGTGGGTCTGTTTTTGCCTATTTTTTCAGGTGAGTGGTGAAAGGTGTGACAGATAAATGAAACTCCGCGAACTGTGCAGTAAACATTGATTTAGGAAATGTACAAAAAATCCAATATTTTCAAAACATAATCAAAAATTTACAGAAATGAATATTGAATGAAAGCAAAAAAAACAAGTAAGAACGTTGCAGTCGGATGCATCCTACTGTGATATACTATTTTTTTCGCTTCTTTGCGGAGTCAGAAATGGGCGTGGCAATTGAATTTTTGCTCAAATCTTTCAAGTTTTGCCATGTTCCCATTAAAAATGGAAAAGATGGAGTTATGAAGTACTGCAAATGTGTGTAATAGGCAGAAGGAGACACTTCCGAATATAAAAACTATATATATTCTCTGTCAGCATCAACAACCGAGTCTATATAGCCATGTCCGTCTGTTCGTCTGAAGCTGAGCAACATAGGCACATCTACCTAATTCATCGCAGTTCTACAAAACTTGTACGAATGACTCTTAAATTGTCAAGATCCGAGAATTATTAGAAATTGTTCTACCCTCTCATAGGATTAGCTCACAGCCGCCCCTAAACAGGGCGTGTCACACTAATAATATATGTTCTCATTTTTTACAAAAGAGCTAATAACTTCAGAATTTGTTAAGTGATTTTGATGAATTATCCTTTATTTTGTTTTAAATTAAATTGAGCTAAAGACTCAAAGAAAGAAAACAATTTTCAAATGTTTTGTTTTAGGGGAAATCTAGGTTTTTTTTCTTAAATGTGAAATTTTAATGCAAAATTTTCATTTTAAATCTAAATAGCGCCTAAGCCAACAAGAATTATAAAAAATTATGAAGTGATGGACTTTAGGATATTATATAACGTTTTGAAGAAAAGGAAGTTTCATAAGAATCCAATATCTGATTTCGAAGATATTGACAAGTCTCTGAGTGTACCTTTCTGAAAAATCTAAAATCTAGCTTTTTCCATTTAGCTCGAAACAAGCTCGCGAACATATTTATTTTATATTTTTTTCGGATTCAGCGACTGGATTTACATAAGAACAAGAAAGAAATGTTATCTTCGGCGTACCGAAGATATTTACCCTTGCAGAAAAGATTAACATAAGAAAACATATTTTTCAACCGATCGTTCCTATGGCAGCTATAAGATATAGTGGTCCGATTCCTATGAAATTTTGCCAACATATGTGGATAGTTTTTAAACTGAGACAATGTGGGTTTGCTTGACTTATATAAAAAAAAAACAAAATTTTTCATACAAAAACTTATTTTTCAACCGATCGTACCAATGGCAGCTATATGGTATAGTCGTCCGATCTGGCTGATTATGACATATGTATTGCTTGCAGAAAGAATAAGCATCTGTGCCAAGTTTCATAACAATAGCTCTAAAACTGAGGGACTAGTTGGCATATAAACAGACGGACATATGGACAGACGGACATGACGCGGCTGTACATACTGTCCATCATAGCACCAGTTCCTCAAAATATTTCGACCAAACTTACTATGTCCAAATTCAAGGTCTAGCCGCATATGTTGACATAATTTTATCAAAATCGGACGATTTTATCTATTAGCTACCATAGGAACAATCTGTTAAAAATTAAGTTTTCTTTTGCAAAACTTTTCTGCAAGGGTATTTATTTTCGGTACGCCGAAGATAACATTTCTTTATTGCTATACAATATAAATACAACTCTTGTCGGGTTTAATTAAGATAAATAATGTATAGCTATGAATGTTAGGGGGGCAATGCCCCCTCCCCCACCTGCCTACGCCATTATCATAAGGGTATCTCGTTGTATGGAAAATCCATCAAGAGCATTTTTACTAGTTTGTAATGTGTGGTGCCGTCTTCATGCCAAGGTTGGAAATTTTTCAGGCATCCCTCGTATATATGTACATACATTTTAAACATTCCGAACGCGGATTCTGTTAACCTTAATTCGGAAATAGCTTCTATATTAAAGTAGTTACAGTCCACAGCTAAGTTTATAGTCGTACGACGAGCAGAATAATTTTGATGGATTAAGAAATTAGCAGTGTTTCAGTGTAGACACACACATACATGCACACACACACACACACACACACACACACACACACACACACACACACACACAGACACACACACACACACACACACACACACACACACACACACACACACACACACACACACACACACACACACACACACACACACACACACACACACACACACACAGACACACACACACACACACACACACACACACACACACACACACACACACACACACACACACACACACACACACACACACACACACACACACACACACACACACACACGAGTGAAGTGAAAAGAAGAAATTACCATTGAATAATAATCATGTCATCAGGACTGGAATTCGAGCCACAGTGGTTTTAATTTTAAACTTTATTCTTTACTGTGTACTTACTAACATATCTACTTCACTCATTCACATGTACACTTAAGTAAGTATATATGTACATTAAGTTGGGTCAAGTGTTTTCGCGACCAAGTGTCAGTGAAAAACGGAATCTATGGACAAAAATTCTTAGATTTGTCCATAGATTCAGTTTTTCACTGACGCTTGGTTGCTTTTTTTACCCCCATACAATTTGACCCACGTTAATGTACATATGTACAATGTACATATGTATGTTTGCGCGCGAACTTTTTTCTTTCCAATACAAATTTTAAATTTTAAAATATTTGTGCTACTTTTTATTGTAGTAGTTGTTGTTGTTTTTGCTATTGTTGTTGGTCGACCTTTGAAACGCAAGCAATCTGAATGCGCATAGCCAATGAAATGTTTAAACATGTCCGTATCACTCAAATTGTTGCTGTTGCGAACATTTCACTTACGCACACTCAAGGCCAAAAACAACATCAGCAACAACAACAGTTGTTCACTTTGTTGTGACGTAGATACATAAGTTTTATAAAATTTCAGATGATTCGGCTAAATCAGCTGTATCAGGGTCAACTTTGTCAAAATTGATTATACTAAGTAACAATCTGACGCTTTTCGCGTGCAGTAGAGCTCATATTGAAAATGATGATACATTAGAGATCCCTTATCACAAAAATAATTCTTTATATTTTTTGTTCTATGGCAGTTTTTTTTATTTTTAATTTTCATAGTTTTTATTTATCAACTAGAATTTTTTCGGAAAAAATGCAGTTGCCTTCAATTTTCATTTATCATAGAGATTACTTCAAACCGTTTTGAAAAAGCCATCACTTGTCAAAATTTATGGAAGAACTTCCAAGCAAAAGCCATTTCAGCAATTCAACATTTTTTAATTTTTTTCGATTTGCGGGGGTGCGGGCTTTGCATTTGAAATTTGAAGTAAACTTGATCTGCGTATGGTATACAAAAACCTACTCACCAAGTTTGAAGTCTGTATCTCTTATAGTCTCTAAGATCGACGCGTTCGTACCGACAGACAGACGGACAGACAGACGGACATGGCAAGTTCGTCTCGGCTGTTGATGCTGATCAAGAATATATATAGTTTATATATTCGGAAATACCTCCTTCTGCCTGTTACACACATTTGCAGTACTTTATAACTGCCTTTTTTCCCATTTTTAATGGGAACAGGTAGTAAAAACTCTGCCATAGAAAAAAACAAGTAAGAATACTCCAGTCGAGTGTGCCCGACTAAGAGACTCCCTGCTCCCAAATTGCCTTTCAAGCAGTTCAGCGGCAACACAAGCAAGCAGCGCACTTAACTTATCCAGTATATGTCAAACTGTTGTTGCTGCCTGCCGGGGGAAATAGATTCTTCCATAACTTTGGTGCTATTTATCCGATCGTAATGAAATTTACGCATCCAATCAACTTTATTTAAAAATATTTATGTACCCAAAATCAAAGCTTTATCTTTAAAATTGTTATATGGTATATATACCTGCATGCCAAGTTTGGTGTCTCTAGCTCTTATAGTCTCTGAGATCTGTGTGTTCATACGGACAGACAGACAGACGGACTGTCCGTCACAGACGGACATGGCTAAATCAACTCGGCTGTTGATGCTGATCAAGAATATATATTGTTATTATTGTCGGCAATGCCTCCTTCTGTCTGTTACACAAATTTGCAGTACTTTATTTAAATGGGAACAGGGAGTAAAAAAAAAGGATTAAAGAGTATATTGAGTTTGTGAAACGTCCGTCCGTCCGTCTGTCCGTCCATCTGTATGAACGCAGTTTTTTTCCACAGTTTTAAAGCTAGAGCAACCAAACTGGGTGTACATGTTGTTATATACCATAGGCAGACAAAGTGTCAAGATCTCACCCCCACGCCTACCCCTTCCCAATAAAACCGCAAAAACCTATATCTTCCACAGTTTTATAGCTAGAGTAACCAATTTAAGCACAAGGGCTACTTATCACTTCCTTTATTGATCTGACCAAAAAAATTTGACCACGCCCTCCCCCGCCCCCACAAATAACCAAAGACTGTACCTCCCACACCCTTTCAGCAAGAATCACCAATTTCCACCGCTGGGAACATTCGAGTTGAATAAGCCATTATTATTATGCAACCTAGTATTTTATGAAACTTGGCAGATCGATCGAAAATGTTATCGTTTACAATACTCAGCCAAACTTACAAGCTCCAAGCTTTAGTATGATAAATTTATCCATATTAACAAACATTTATCAAAATAGAAAACTATATATTAAATAAAACAAGTAAGAATGCTCTAGTCGAGTGTACCCGACTACGAGACTCCCTGCCAACAAATTGCCTTTCAAGCAGTTCAGCGGCAACACAAGCAAGCAACGCACTTAACTTGTCCAGTGCATGTCAAACTTTTGTTGATGCCTGCTGAGAGGGTGGAAATAGATTCTTTAATAACTTTGGTGTTTGTTATCCGATCGTTATGAAATTTACACAGCTTATCAACATTGAAAGAAAAATGTGTACCAAAAATCAAACCTAAATCTTTAAAATTGTGGCTGTGGGAGTTTTTTTCGATTTGCGGTGCTGCGGGGGGTTGCATCCGAAATTTGAAATGAACTTGATCTGCATATGGTATACAGGAACCTGCATGCCAAGTTTGGTGCCTCTAGCTCTTGTAGTCTCCGAGATCTGTGTGTTCATACGGATAGACGGACAGACAGACGGACAGACAGACGGACATGGCTACATCGACTCGGCTGTTGATGCTGATCAAGAATATATATATATGCATTTTATATAGTCGAAAATTGCTCTATCTGCCTGTGACATACATTTACAGTACTTTATAACAAACTTTTTCCCTTTTTTAATGGGAACATGAGGAGAATGAAAAGCTTTTTTGTTTCTCAGAGTATCACAACCAATTTGATTTATTTCAAGATAAGCTTTGTTAAAGTTGATTAAATTTTATTGTTTTAAAACTGTTATTAAAATAGTATTTGAACTATATTTAAAACATTATTAAACAAAATTACCAATCGCAGCAATAGCAAGTCTTATTATACTTTATGTAGTTTGATCAAATTTGAATAAAATCTTCACAAAAATCGTTGTCAAAGAAACTGTCGATCAGAATTTAATTTGTACAGGAAAACTTTTCTGCAAGGGTATATATCTTCGGCTCGTCGAAGATACATATCTCTTCTTGTTTGTCTTACATATTTTTCGTTTTTGTCGAGCCGTGGCGTTTCTCGGTTAGTGTCACAGAGGCGATTATGGACGTCGCCGTCATATAGTCACCCAAATAGCTATAAATACATTTATTATGGTATTCTCCCTACTTAATGACGCGTAGACAGTATTTCTATAATTTACACCATTTTCATTCTGCTTTATTTGTGGATTTATTAATAAGAGCGATGTATACGACGCGGATGCGAACTAAAATCAAATAAATAAATTGATTTCCTATATATCCTATAGACTAGTTTAAATTTACATACAGAAATTAAAAATGCTATGATTAAGAACAATAGAACTTGAGAGAAGGACTTCATTTTCCGATGTTCTATTGGTTCTATTGGGGGGTTTCGAATATACATATATGTATATCTCCGGACCTTGATTCGGCTATCATAATTATGGGCAAGTTGTCAGGCAGGACGGAAGGGGGCGCTCATCGACGTTTGATTGATCGCGATCCACGATCCGCGATCGCTAATGGCTAGGCCATTAAGTTGGACAATGCAGCTATAAAATTTAAAAGCAAAATTGCCTGCTGCAACACGATCATGAAACCACGTTCGCATTTTCATTTTCATTTCCAATTTCCATGCCCATCACCGCTTTCTTCCGCATCATATCGATCAAGCGTTCCCCTCAGATATGTCAAAAATCGAAATTTTTCTTTGCATACATATCTAGATATTTATTGAAAAAGCACAGACAAACATAAAAATACAAAAAAAAAAAAAAAAAAAAAAAAAACAACAAAAAATAATAATAATTCTGGCCAAATGCCAGCGTATAGCTGAAAAAAAAAACTTGGTCGAATGGAACGAAAAGAGAGGGTTGGGCTGGGTAGGGTTGGGTTGCTTTGGCTTGGATTGTTTGGGAATGGGGATCGTGTATGCGATTGGAGACGCGTTGGCAGCGTGATGCTAACGCCAACGTCGACATCGATGACGACGGCTGGACTATTCCCGCCAGCGTTGCATGTACATACATATGTATGCGTGTATTGTATATATGTATATTTATATTTGACTTATGTGGTTTTATTTTTGTTTGAAATGGCCGGAATCAGTCTACAGGCAGCAGACGAAGCCCCAGTCTTTAGAGTTTCAACCCGATCAGAATGGAGCAGAAAGTCCAGCCCAGTCCAACCCACCCACACCATAAAGCTGAATTGTAAAACTCTTCTTTTTTATTCAAAAAACTAACATAATGGAATATTGGGTTTGTAAATTGTCTGTCTGTCTGATTGTCTATCTGCCTGTCTATCTGCATGAACGCAATTCGTTTCCACAGTTTTTAAACTACAGCAACCAAATTTTTATTCATTTTGGTATATACCATAGACAAACTGCTAAAATCGTATTTCGAAGCTCATTCTCTACACCGCGGCAAGGGTAAAAAAAGACTCACTCCGTAAAAAAGCTAAAAAAAAAGCGTATGTTAAAGTCGGGATTTTAAGTCTGCAAGGTTTTTACTTGGCTTGGATAGTTCTCTGGGTTCCTCAATGACCACAACAGCATGTAGATATTTTGCCTAATTGAAAATACAAATATTTTCTTTTCTGTGTTGTTATTTTTGCCATCAGTTTATCTATATTCCAGTGTGCGCACACTGATCTGCGTTCCATTGTCTGAGCTATACAAAATATTTGAGATATTTCGAACCATTTTCATTACATTACTACTAAGAGAAATATATAATTGCAGACTTGAAGAAACGAGATACTTAAATGGCTATAACTTGGGTATTCTGCCATAGAATTTAACGAATGATTACTTTTTGAAAACTTTATTAATGCATCTGATCCAAACAAAAAACTGTAATCTGTTTTCTCTTTTTACTGTTCCTGAGTTTCTGAAACAAACAATTTTGAATTGTTTTTCGTAATGTCCAATTTAATAACTCTGAAAGTATTAACTATGTGTATGAAATGCTAGGAACTTATTTGTAGGCCTATCCATAGACTTTTATTATGTGAATCGTGTCTTAATTTTTATGAGCTAACATACAAAAATATCAAATTGAAACAAAAAATCTTTGAATATATTTTCAAAAAAAGTTCTGTCATAGAAAAAAAATATATAAATTGTTGTTAGCATCAAAAAATGTGGTTTTCAGCCTTAGTTAATTTTAAATGAAATAATATTCTTATTTTCTTTTTCTTTTCTTTAAAATGTAAGAATTGTTAATATCAAATATATAACATTCATCTGATAGCCAACAATAGAAAACATATTCATTATTTAGCTACGTTTGCTCCACTGTGCAACGACTGCGTCTACATCTTTTGTGCTGGCGGTTGGCTTCTTCATTCTCAACTTCTTCTTGTTCAAAAGCAAGCAGCAATTGTTTCTCTTTACTTTATTTTGGTCTTGCTTTGATTGCAATTGCATTTATGCGATGTTTTAATGGCGATTTGAACGTTTGCCAAATTGCTTTTCATACATACACACGCAACATGCGTCCCGAAACGCAACCTCACCCTCTAATGCACACCCCGTGCTCTACACAGCCTTTGGCCTTTCGCGCAAAGCACCCACAAAGATTTTAGTTTGTTGTTGTTATTGCTGTTGCATGTAGTTGGACCAAGCCAATTTGCAAGGGCGAGAGAGTGGAGCAGAGAGCGTGAGAGAGACAGAGACAGAGAGAGGAAAACAATCAGAAATAAGGGAAAAAGCCAAATGTTCAATTGGTTCAAATAGTCGAATCGACTCGAAGATCGAGGTTAACAGAGCTCTCGCATAAGGCCAAAAGCAAATCAAACGCATCATTTGACTTCCGGCAAGTCGCTGCAAGCTGTGAGCACATCAGTTGTCCATTTGTTCTTCTTCTTGTTGTTGTTGTTGTTGTTTTTTGCTATTGCTGTTGCCGTCAGAAGGCGATACAATGTGCCACAGATGTTGTGTGTTGCCAAGCTATAAAACTATGTGGCGACGCCAATTTCATTTCTATAATATACACATGTATGTGCATGTATTGTTGCAACAAGCCCAAAATATAGTATTTTACATATATAATGCAAAATATCACTCAACGAGCACGTATGTACGTCGCCTCCACCTTCAGTTCCTGCTCAATGCTTCTTTTTTTCCCCCCTCTTCCACCCAGACTCCATTCAATTTGCATTACGCGATTGTGGTGACGTTTTAGTTTTTTATGCCCGACTTATTTTACTCTGTTCGTAATGAGACAATGGATATATTGGGCTGCTCTAATGTGTCCATCTGTTTGCCATAAGAACTAAACATTTTTACCTTAGTTTGTCCAAAAACAATCTATTCCCGAGCTTAAAAAGTTTTGCTTTTAAAAAATTTGAATAAGCAAGAAAGAATGCTCTAGTCGAGTGTGCCCGACTACGAGACTTCCTGCTCCCAACTTGCATTTCAAGCAGTTCAGCGGCAACACAAGCAAGCAGCGCTCTTAACTTCGCCAGTGCATGTCAAACTGTTGTTTCTGCCTGCTGTGACGGGAGTAATTGATACTTCCATAACTTTGGTGCTATTTATCCAATCGTAATGAAATATACGAAACCGATCAACATTGATTAAACATATATGTGTACCAAAAATCCAAGCTTTATCTTTAAAATTGTGGCTGTGGGAGTGTTTTGCGATTTGCGGTGGTGAGGGGGGGTGCATCCGAAATTTGAAATAAGCTTGGTCTGCGTATGGTATACAGGAACCTGCATGCCAAGTTCGGTGTATCTAGCTCTTATAGTCACATTCATACGGAAAGACGGTCAGACGGACATAGCTTTATCGACTAGGCTGTTGATGCTGATCAAGAATATATATAGTTTATATTATATATTCGGAAATGCCTTCTTCTGTCTGTTACACACAATTACAATACCTTATAACTCCCTTTTTCCCATTTTTAATAGGAACAGGGAGTAAAAACACTGGGAAATGGATACAGGCCTCTATAATTTTATTATCAGGATAATATCCCTTGCTACAGAAATGTGACCAAAAATAAAATTACACTAGAAACAGTTAATATCACAGTCGAGGGCGTTCTCATTTTTTGTAGCATGGGGCTTTAAAAATTGAAAAGCCATGCGTGGGACGGGGGACGGTGGTTGGTGGACATTGGGCAAGGAAAAGTCGACAAGAGATTGGCGCAGACAGCCGCCATTTGGGCGCCCACTAAATAAACTGAACTCTCACCTCGTCGGACATTTGGAATCATTTTGAATTGCCATATGCCATAAGCTCCCACAAACTAAGCCGATGTCTGCTTGGGGGATTAACACCTGCCCACATAAAGGAGAAACGAAACCAAGACCAATACCAAGATCAGAATATTCCGCTGCCAAAGTAAACATTTGCACAATCTAGTTTGAAATTTATGATACAAGTTATTATTAATTTGTCATCAGGGCGCGCACACAAAAATACCGAAAGTCTGTCAAAAGATCCGTGTAATTGGGCAAGATATAAGTCTGTTGGGCTTATTGTCATTGTCGTTTTCATTGTTTCTGTTTTTCATTTTATACAGAGTACATATAACATATATACATATGTATCTATACGTATGTCTGGGTATTAATTCTTTTAATTTTGTTATATTTATTTTGTTTCTTTTACTCATCGCATGATTTGGTTGTGTTTCGCTAATGGATCACATCTAATTGTTTTGATGACACGTCCATAAATACTTACATAAAGACATACATATGTCCAAATGCCTGACTGTCCCGAAATAAGCAAATAATAATAATGCTTAAGCATATCTAGGCCAGGAAGGTCATCCAAAGTCAATAAGTAATATAGTATAGTATATATTATAATGCCTTTGGCATTGCTTACTGGAATTACTAGATGATTTTTATTTTTCCTATACGATACTCCTTAGAAAAGCAGCTGGTGTTTGTCACTTGTCAAATTTGAAGCGCTTTTACGACAATTTCAATGCGACAGACGCCCCCACATTGGAGCAACAGCTCACCTTTACAGATCTCATATTATAAATTTCTTTGTATTTCGCTCTTTATTTGCAGGCAATCTTATTTTACACACCAAGATGGCTGTGGAAATCTTGGGAGGGTGGCAAGATTCATGCGCTCATCATGGACTTAGATATAGGCATTTGTTCCGAAGCCGAGAAAAAACAAAAAAAGAAATTACTTTTAGATTATTTATGGGAAAATTTAAGGTAAGAGCAGCCCATGCAAAAATAACTTTAAATCCAACTAACTGAATATTTGATCCTTCAGATATCACAATTGGTGGGCGTACAGATATTATGTGTGTGAGCTGCTCGCCCTAATAAATGTGATAGGTGAGTATAAACACCATCATCATTAACTTCATTTGCATTTTAATTTTTTTTAACGTTATCGTTATCGTTATCAACATCAAAATCATCATCATTTTTAACACCACCATCATCAGGTGCTGGTGCAGGTTACTGTTCCAGTTTCCATAATTCAATAAACAAATTTGGGGTTAACCACACACAATATCTCTACCATACTTGAACGATACATGCGAGGGGCATCTAAAAAGAAATTAGCCCAGTCAAGAAGACAAATTACCATTATTTTCTTGGTATTTTTTTTCAAAGTTTTAGGTATTGAAAAACAACACAACTTTATAAGATATAACAAAAATTTATAAAATTGAATTTAAGCTATTTAAAAAGTCGAAAGGGATGATTTCTACGCATCTTAGCGTGTATTATAATCAGGGAGTCGAGAACGATGATCAGCTTAATCGTTGACAAAATTCATGGAATAGTTGCAAACGATACAGGAATAAAGCTTTGTGAGATAGCTTAGGAATTTGACTTCTTAGTCATATATATATATGAAGAAAGACTACGAGGAAATATTTTTCCGAGCTTTTGAATCCGATTCAATGTTTATTTAAAACAAAACGATCACACAAAATCGTAGATGCATTGGAAAACTCATCAAATTGGTCTCCCACCCAATTTGTTTGTATCCAGATTAAGATAAATGTTATATGTTTTCCGAAAATGATTCGAGATTGAGATCAATCGGGAAACGAAGACGCTTCCTAAAAAAGTTATTGTAGAGAAAAAAATAAAAATAAATTCATAGGATAGACTTTCCAAAAAGATAATTTTGTAGAAAATACAATTTAAAACTTAACACTAGAAAAAAAAATAGATGTCTTCTTGCCTGGGCTAGTTGCTGTTTAGACGCCCCTCGTAGTATAGAGCCATTCGGTGTTATTCACTCACTCATTTTCCGAGGAAAATCAATGACGAATTTTTATCGACTGACCGACCGAACGATCGAAAGACTAAAAGACCGAACGTCCGCGAGACCGCACCAAAATAAACAAATTTTGACTAATTTACTTTTGGATTCGCCGCGTGCGCTGAAATCAGAAATCTGACAAAATAATTAACTGTCCGAAATAAAAAAAAGCAATTATAGAACATATCAATATACACACACCAAAATATTCAGAGTTTCGACTAATTGAAAATTGACGTTTGATTGGTCCGCAAGATAATACAAAGTTCAAATTGTACATACAATTGTTGATTCAACTTTCCAACTTACCAGTTCATAGACACAGCATACATTTAAAATAAAATGATACCATATTATGTTAAATATTACCAACAATATGAATTTCGAATATTCGAAAAAATCAGACTGTTTATCTGTATATTTAGAAACCATCCGTGAATCCGCATATTGTGTTCCCAGCTTCGTTTTTAATAAATCATTGAAAATTTAAAATGTTAGGTGCTACGATACACCAGTCAGATGCACTCGACTGCGATATACCCTTTTTTTTAGTCAGAAGTGCGCGTGGTATTTTTGCTCAAACCTTTCAAGTTTTGCCATCAATTTAAATTTGGTTGGGCCAGTTCTACAGGTTTGGGAGAAAAAAATGTTGATCGATTGCAAGAGCAGGGGTGGTTTGATACTATCAAATGGGGTGTGGGGGATAGAGACTTTTCTTATTTGTGAAGGCGATAATGGGCGTGACCAAATTTTTTTAGTCACATCAATCGAGGAAGTGATAAGCAGCACTTGTGCTAAATTTGGTTGCTCTGGCTGTTAAATTGTGGAAGATATAGGTTTTTGCGGTTTGGGTGGAAGGGGTGGGGTGAGGGGTTGATCTTGACACTTTGTTTGCCTATGAAATAGCCCCTATGGTATATATCAACATGCCAACCAACCAAATTTAAATTGATGGGAAAACTTGAAAGATTTGACCAAAAATATAAATGCCACGCGCACTTCTGACTAAAAAAAGGGTATATAGCAGTCGGATGCCACGCGCACTTCTGACTAAAAAAAGGGTATATAGCAGTCGGATGCATTCGACAGCAACGTTCTTACTTGTTTTTTTTTCAAGTTTTCAATTTATTTTATTTCAACTAGAATTTTATTGAAGTAGTTTAAAATATTAGATTACAACTTGCGAATAACATTTCCGATTTTAATAATCAATAAATTACGTGAAAGTCAATGTATGGCCCTACAAATAAGTCCATTTTGTTTTAGAGACATACCTAATAGTTCTAGAGATATTAAATCCAACACAACAAAAATATTTTTTTTTGTGAAAAATTTTTTAGTTCGAATTCAAATGGAAAAGTCGAGGAAAATTGGAAAAAAAAATGCAGCTACCTGAGTTTTCTTTGAGCCTAGCGATTCATTCATAAGGTTTTCAAAAAGTCATCACTCGTTTCAATGTATTATTGAACTTCCAAGCAATTTTTTCGTTTTTTTTTTCGAATTTCCAATTGAAAAGCTACAGTCCAAATGGTTTTGGTTGGAGAAATGTTCTATTTGAATGAAAACTTTTTTGTTTTCAAATATATCTCAACGAATTTCGGCAATTTCCAACTAAGTTTTTTAAATTTTCCAACCAAAACCTATTGTACCATGGCTCAGCAACAAAAAAAGACAAAATGGCTATTGCTTTGAAGTTCTGTCATAGATTTTAACGAGCGGTTTCTTTTTGAAAACCTTATAAGTAAATTGAATGCTAATGTATTTTTTTTTCGACTTTTCCTCGTATTTTCAAATTGAGGTCCAACTAAAAATTGTTGTAAAAAAAAATATATTTTTGGATTTTCAAATTCAACATATCCAAAACTATTAGATATATATATGTAGAAAATGGAAGTGATCTAAGTGTTTGCCTTTATATTGACTTTCATTTTTTGTATTGCTTATGAAAATCGGAAATGTTATACGCCAGTTGTAATCAAATATTTTAACTCACTTCGAAAATATTCTAATAGGAAAAAAAATTGCAAAATTAAAAAAAAAAAAAAAACAAGTAAGAATGCTCTAGTCAAGTGTGCTCGACTACGAGACTCCCTGCTCCCAATTTGCCTTTCAAGCAGTTCAGCGGCAACACAAGCATGCAGCGCACTTAACTTGTCCAGTGCATGTCAAACTATTGTTTCTGCCTGCTGAGACAGGGGGAAATAGTTTCTTCCAAAATTTTGGTGTTATTTATCCGATCTTAATGAAATTTACACAGCTGATCAACAAGCTATATGTTTAAAATTGTGGCTGTGGGAGTTTTGTTCGATTTGTGGTGGTGTGGGGAAGGGGTGGGGGGTGTATCCGAAATTTTAAATAAATTTGATCAGCGTATGGTATACAGGAACCTGCACGTTTGGTGTTCCTAGCTCTTATAGTCTCCGAGATCTGTGTGTTCATACGGAGAGACGGACATGGCTATTTCGACTCGGCTGCTGATGCTGATCAAGAATATATATAGTTTATATAGTCGGGAATGCCTCCTTCTGCCTGTTACATACATTTGCATTGCTTTATAACTCCCCTTTTCCCATTTTTAATGCGAACAGGGAGTAAAAAGTCTCCCATTTAGAAAAATGAAAATTAATTTCGTGATAAGGGACCTCTAATAAATTATAAATTTCCATATCGGCCCAGCTGCAAGCGAAAAGCCACAAATTGTTGCATGGTGTCATTTTATTGGCCAATGTCTTTCTTCGAATTTCTTTGAATCGAACCGGATAAATAAATTAGTCGAAGGGTCTTAATAAAGTAGCAGATTTTTCAATTTAAATCGAGTTGATTCATTTACAAGACTGTTAACAATAACAAAATTTTCTCTGAGATCATGCTTACACAAATCGAGATACACACATACGCATACACATACACACAAACAATTACACGGACAACAACAACTGAAACGGAGGCAGCAATGAACCCATAAATTAGAAACCGTCAATAATATTATTTTTTTTCTGAATAAACACTGACTACATATATCGTATACTATGCATATAAGAAAAACTTATAATTATGTTTGTACTATGTATAATATATATGAATTTGTGCATTCTTGTGTTTCTGTTCGATAAACAGGTCAAATGTTTCTTATGAATCGATTTTTCGATGGCGAATTTATGACATTTGGCTTGGATGTGATAGATTATATGGAGACCGATCAGGAAGATCGCATGGATCCGATGATTTACATATTTCCCAGAATGACGAAATGTACATTTTTTAAATATGGTTCAAGTGGGGAGGTTAGTAACTATATCCTAATACAAACTGATTAATCTAAAAACGAATACACACAAATGCTTAAACTATATTCTTTTTATTAACTTTATTTTGCAATAGGTGGAGAAACACGACGCCATTTGCATTTTACCATTAAATGTTGTTAATGAGAAAATTTACATTTTTCTTTGGTTTTGGTTTATATTATTAACGTTACTCACATTATTAACGCTAATATACAGGGTGGTTATTATATTCTCGCCTCGAATGAGGGTCTATTTATTTCGAATGCGATTTAGGTGAGTCCTATATGCAAGCCAAGTCTCGCACGTATCCACAATAAAGATAATCAATCAATCCATATATTCTATATGAACTAATATTTCTTTTTCTTTTTCCGATATTCTTCCCATTTTAGGTTAGTGCGTCGAGACGCTATTGAAATAATCGTCCGCCGTTCCAAGATGGGCGATTGGTTTTTGTTGTATTTACTAGGTGAAAATATAGATACGGTTATATTTCGTGATGTTGTACAGGACTTAGCGAATCGTTTAGGACATAACCAACACCACAGGGTGCCTGGATTGAAAGGTGAAATACAGGATGCATGATATTGGGAGTATTAGAAAGAATACAAAATGCAATATGTCGTCTCAATATAAGAAACAACAACAACTATTTAGTACAACAAAATCAACAGAAACAGCAGAAGCCGCTTCATAAGTTCAAAATAAAACTGATAAAAAAAAACGTATCTTACAAATACAACCAAAAAAACTATCGTCAACGCAAAAATAAACACACATCGAAGTCATTTTCAATCAATCACAAATGCAGCCAGCATATTTTGCAAGTGAGTCAAGTACAGTAGAGATACCTCAAGAACGATAAAGATAAAGATAAAGATAAAGATAAAGATACTGATAACGATAACTAAAAGGATATAATATCAATAGAGCAAACACACACAACGAATGTAAGCGGACTAAACTGAACCACAAAACAGGATTGAAGTAGTATCAAGAGGGAAACAAATCAACCAACAACAATTACAGCAACAAATACTTAAAGCAGACGATTAACGATGGATCAACAAATCATGAGCAGCACCAGATAATAAGGAGATGGAAATGGGCGCAGCAGCAGTGCAGCGGCTGCACCCATGGGCACCGCAAACGGCTGCACGTAGCGCCTGAGTCTGTGTGCTAGCCCAGGAATTCAAGTTAAAAATATAAGAACAAATAGCCGTTGCATAAGGGACAAGAACAAAGTGTGTGCAAAACATATGGAAGGATGAACACTGACCACCAACGACAAAGACAAATGGTGGCAGTAAAGGAAAGCTCTCTCACTCACTCTCGAAGAACATAAATATACACACACACACACACACACACACACACGCCAACAACGCACACACGTAAGCACAACACATTTACAAGCGGCATTACTCATACGCCCCTGTAGACGCAACCGTAGCTTAATAACACCACACTATACCACATACCACATAACAGATCATCGATCATCGATCATCGGTCATCGATCACCGATCACATCAGATCAGATCAATGATCAAAACAGATCAGATCAAATCGCACAGCCCCCCGCACTTTGCTTGTCATGCAGCAATACAAGAAACACCAACGAAGTAGAGGCGACGCCCGCGTATAATTGCATTTCTGTATTAAAGACAATAACACAAAAACAAACATCATCACCAACAACATGAAGAAGAAGCAGATCGAACAACAACAAAACACTCTAAAACACCAAGAGGGACATCCAACGTGCAGCGAACAACAACTATTGCAACTGTTTGAAGTATCGCCAAAGAGCAGCGTAGCCAAATAAAATGAAACTAAAGATTGGCTATCATCTAGCGAAAACTGAATTAGAGAAAGAAACTAGATAAAGAAAAAAGAAAGCCGAAAAACATCAACAATATAAAAATAAATACAACAAAAAAAAGCAAAAAAATACCAAAAAAATACAGGCAAAAATAAAAGATTAATTAAACTAAATTCAATTCAATTAAAACACACTTATTACAACCAAAACAAAAAACTGATATCTTGAAGTGTTCATGTATTAGAATGTAGGTTAACTAAGTACAGCAAATAAATTATTCTAAATATAACATACTTATACATACGCATACATATATACTTATATATTGTATGTATATATACATATAAAAACACTTTTTTTTCTATATCTAAGTATTTGTAATACCCTCTAAAGAACAAAAAACAAATATATAACAAAAGATTAAAACAGAAAACAAAACACAAAACACAATTTTGTATACAAACAAACAGAACAGGAAATGTACTCAAAAAAAAACAAAAAACAAAAAACAAAAAAAAAACTTAAATAATACCAAACTAAATGTAAAGAACAAAAAAATATCAGTAAATATCAGCGACAGTTCAGTAAAATGGAAACAAAATACAAATTTCAAGAAATACGCATTAATACCACAAAACTAAACAAAAAAAACCAAAAATTAAAGCAGAGCATACTTACATTCACATACATACATACATAGGTAAATTAGGTCAAGCATCATTATACTATATACAAAACCATATGCATTATGATAACAATAATAATAATAACAATTATATAAGTAATAATAATAATAATAATAATAATAATAATAATAATAATAATAATAATAATAATAATAATAATAATAATAATAATAATAATAATAATAATAATAATAATAATAATAATAATAATAATAATAATAATAATAATAATAATAATAATAATAATAATAATAATAATAATAATAATAATAATAATAATAATAATAATAATAATAATAATAATAATAATAATAATAATAATAATAATAATAATAATAATAATAATAATAATAATAATAATAATAATAATAATAATAATAATAATAATAATAATAATAATAATAATAACAACAATAATAATAAATTAAAAACTCATAAAGCATACTTTTAATTAAATACATACAAGCATATAGATTGAGAACGCAAATCGGAAGTTTATTTCCATATTGCATATTGTCAATCGTCATTGTTAAAAAAAAACAACAAAGAAAGAAAGAATAAGAGCAGCATTCATAGCGTAAATCAATAACATAAATTACGAAAAAAAAAAAATTAAAAAAATTTTAATTTCAAAGTATTTGCAAAAACAATGCGATAATTGCGTTAATGGCAATATTGCGCATATTATTCTACACTATACTATTATTCTACTTCTACACGACCAAAACGAAGAGCAGGAAACTACTGATTTGCCATTAATTGACTGTATAGCATTAAAGTCAGCCACAAACATATACACATACATACACACAAAATCACGCATACACGAACAGTCACACATACTCAAACACAATGAAATTAATGCCTGTTTGTAATTTCAAATTTTGCATTGCAGCTGTTGTGAGTCGACAGAACTACCATTCAATGTAGAAAGACCACTGATGAATCTCATAAAAACTCAAGATCTTGAGTTAGTCCCTAGTTCTCTATACTAATCATCTCTGCAGCGAGTACAATCCAGAAGAAGAACAATACATAACATAAAATTACTAATTAGATCTTTTTCATATTCAGATCGAGTTGACCACACATCATATGTGCTACAAATTGTAATATCCGTCCAGAAAACTTTTTGAAGCGCACTGTATTTGTAAGATCCGTTTAAACTTAGTTAATAAAATAACTTTCATTTAACTTTGCTTATCAGCATTAAGTTGATATGTCTCAAATACCAAAATATCAACTGGAAAAGGACCAAAATCAGTCACCAAAAACGCCTCAAAAGTTTTCTATTTGCTTTGTAACAGAATTACAGAACCCTAACTGTCACTAATCAGAACTATTATTGACACTCAGTTGCTCTATCTCACTTTCTCTCTTCATCTGTCCCACTTTTTTTGTTCATAATAAAAGGACGACCAAAGACGTATCAGCAGACACAGCCAAAGAAGCCAATAAGCCAATGAAAATAATGTCACTGCCAGCAAAACAGTTATACACTTAATATTTAAATACTCGTATACCCCAAAATAGATATGGTACTTATCTCAGGATGAGTTATGCCTCGGGCAGCTGCAATGCTAATATCACGAATACACTACTAAAAGCAAACAGAAACTGGCATATATCTAATTACAAATGAAAAAAAGAACACTTTTAGCGGCACATCAAGGAATTTGTGAAACTCTCAGCTCAAGGTTCCTTGGCTCCCGAAATGGAATTGTCTGAGTATCGCTCAGCCAACACAGAACAGCAACAACAAAGAACAACTTATAGCCCCTAAATATTTATATTTTTTTGTATAATACAAGTATATATTTTATTGTTCACGACACCATGTTCAAAGACGCATTACATTTCAGCCAACGAGGTTTGAAGATAGTAAACATAAATGGGAAAACACTAATTTCTAGGTCGCTTTACAACTTAATAGAAACAAATAAAATAATTATAACAATAACAATAACGATAACAAGTAATTTTAGCTTTTTTTTTTTTAAATGCTTATAGCCAAATATGTGTAAGCGTAAAATCTAGTTTAAAAAAAAAACAACAGTACAGAAATGGATATAAGCTTTGTCTAGAAAAAAACAAAAAAACAAATAATTTTGCTCGTGTGTATTTTTTTTTATCTAGAAGGAAGAAGCAACAAAGAAGAATTAAAGGAAGAAAGCAAAAAACTTAAATACAAACGAAATGTATGCAATACCAATAAAAATAATAATGAACAAAACCATGTAAGGATCATGTATAAAACAAATTGTGAATGATAAACGATATATTATGTAATTTTATGTGAAAGTGAAAAGCGAACATATACTATATGGGGCATTCTCTGATAAAAAAAGCTTTTTAAAAAAAAAATTCTTTTAATATTTCTGGCAATGAAATATGTTGAAGTGTACATAAAAATAAGTATTTGGATCAATTTTTTTTTCAGTGTATTTCGTCATTACCATGTTATGAGGTGCTAAATGTGGTTGCCTCAAAATTTTATAAAGATCAATAACTTTTACTCGGATGAATCGATTTGAAAATGTGAGTAATGTATTTTGTAAAGAATTTTTCAAATTTTCAAATAAAATTATTTATTATTTAAAAAGAAAACTCACTAACTCACTTTGGTTGAGTTATCATTAAAAACAACAAAGTTACGTTAAGTTAAAAACGACGCACACACAATAATTTTTGAAGTGATCTGTTTATATATTCATCTATAACTCGTTCAAAATTTGCTGTCCCAAAATAAAATTTGGGGTATGAAAAGCTAATGAAATAAGGAACATTTTAAGATAGTTTTGAACAAAATTGAATGGGGAAAAGTGAGGAAATTTAAGAAAAATAATTATTTTTTTCCTGTTTTTTTTTTTCGGTACAAATTTTTTTAAATTAATAAATAATTTTATTTGAAAGTCTTTACAAAATACATTACTCACATTTTCAAATCGATTCACCCGAGTAAAAGTTATTGACATTTGAAAATTTTGAGGCAACAACAATTAGCCCCTCATAACATGGTAAGGACGAAATACACTGCAAAAAAAAAAAATGGATCCAAATACTTGATTTTATGTACACTTCAACATATTTCATTGCCAGAAATATTAAAACAATTTTTTTTTTAAAGTGATTTTTTTCAGAGATTGCCCCATATATATATATATATATATATATATATATATATATATATATTTATATATGTATGTATATGTATGCGTGTTGGAATGATATGTATAATACAACAAACTTGCCATTAGTTGCTAGTGTTAATGCGATACGTATGTATGGTCAATAAATTTAGATATTTAGCTCTATAAGGATATCTATCTACCGGAGCTCAGTTAGAGATGCAGGGGTCAGAAAGGCATATGAGAAAAGTGTAAACTTAACTGGAAGTTAAAAGCAATTGTAAAATATATCGTCACTCAAAATATAAGTGAATCGAATATCGACTATCGAATTGCGAATATCGAAATCGTGCAACGTGTTCTTTTTCTAATGCAAAACTTCATTTCTTAAAGTGTTTGCAACAAATACTCAGTACGATCAAAAATATAAAAAACTAATGCGAATTGTATTAGCTACGAGTATAAACTTATATATAAGTACATATACATAAGAAAGAAAACATTTATAGATTACTTGATAAAAAAAAAACCTAAAAGCAATAATCAGCAGCAAACCAGAACATTTAAACTTCCCCAATCTTTACATAAAACGGGCAATTTTTCACATTTGCCTCCACAAAACTTCTCAATTCTTAACAATTCTTCACCGGTTCTCACACAGTCTACTTGGATCTGTACCAACCTACTACTCGTACGATAAAATCCAAGAAACTCTTGTACTTACTCGTACGCCTCGTTGCTTTTCTTTCATTAGGCGTGCTCTTAATCGTTATAAGGCCAAGCAGGAGTAATAAATATGATATGAAAATAACTTATCTATAAGTCGATTATAATGCTCTTTGAATCTCGATAATTAAAATAGAAACTGAAACATTTGGTTTTACTTTAATATTGCTTTGGGTTTTTTATTCGATGTCATTGTGAAGTACTTAATACCATATGTGGATTTAGTGTTGTGATCTGGAGTTTGGCCATAGATGTTATATGGCCTTAGGGTCGCTGAATCCACATCCGAGAACCATTTTTTCTGTATCAAAAATTTTGTGTATTTCACAATATCTCGCACAAACTCACTTTATCTAAATTAAAGCACGTTCTACACATGTCGACCAAATTTGATCAAATTCGGATTACTATGACTTAGGAACAATCAGTTGAAAAACAAGTAAAAATGCTCTAGTCGAGTGTGCCCGACTACGAGACGTCCTGCTCCCAACTTGCATTGCAAGCAGTTCAGTGGCAACGCAAGCAAGCAGTGCACTTAATATGCCTGGAAAACAGATTCTTCAATACATTTGGTGTTTCTTATCCGATTGGATGAAATTTACGCAGTTGATTAAAATTGATAAAAGAAACTTGTGTGCCAAAAGTAAAGGCTGCACCTTTAAATTGTACCTGCTGGAATGTGGGGGAGAGTATCCGAAATTTTAAATATGTATGTATGGATACAGGAATACAGGTATACAGGAACCTACATGCCAAGTTCGGTATCTCTAGCTCTTATAGACTTTAAGATCGACGCGTACATACAGACAGACAGGCGCAGAGACATACCGACTTAATTATTTTGAATCAGCTATTGATGCTGGTCAAGAATATACTATATAAAGTTTATTTATTCGGAGATGCCTCCTTATTCAGTTTTCATTTTCTATAAATTTGTATTACTTTAGTAATCCCTTTTATTTTGAATGGATACAGGAATTAAAAGCACCAAAACTTTTTTATCCTTTTTGCTTCAAACTTTTCTATAATAATTGTAAATTGGAACAGGAATTTGTATATACAGAGGATTTTTAAAATGTTAAATTCTTAATTAGTAGTCCCACAAACATATAGGACTGGTTAATTTTTGTTAACTGATTTGTTATTTGGTCATAGGTTTTTAAACTCTTTTTTTTATTTTGTTGAATAAAAAAAAAACAGAGTAAATTGGGTTTGTGAAATGTCCGTCCGTCTGTCCGTCTGTATGAACGAAGGTTTTTTCCACAGTTTTGAAGCTAGAGCAACCAAACTTGGTATATATGTTGATATATACCATACGCAGACAAATTGTTAAGAGTATATCGCAGTCGGGTGTATACGACTGCATCGTTCTTACTTGTTTGTTATATGTGATTGAGCAAAATGGGCCTCGGAAACGGATTCAGCTATTCAGAGAATTTTTGTTTTTGTGTGGCTGTGTTATTTATGTCGTTGCTTAGTTTAGATTTTAGTTTTTGTTATTTATTGTTATTTGTTTATTCAGCAATAAATCGAATACATATCATTGATAATTAATTTTATTACCCAATATAACTGCTTGAAAATATGAGATTAAGATGCACTCTTTATGTACTTTCTGAGTACTCGTAGGAATTTCATTATCAAGGATTCAAAGTAAGCTTCCTTGCACAGTCTACCCCTCACTTTCACTTTCACTATCTCTATTTATTTTTCTATTTCTCTATTGCTTACTTTTCCCTTCCAGCACACACTCAGCACTCATGATAAATAACATTGCCATACAGCAGTAGGTCAATTGTCTCAGTAATCTCAAAGAAGAGATTTACAATTAACGAAACACTACATTGATGAAATATTTTAATTAATGTATATATAAAAAGAAACATTTTGGAAAGTTATTAGGAAATGCAATAATATTTAGTTGAAGTCTTGAACAATAACAAATAATAATATATTTTAATATTATTATTATTATAATAATAATAATAATAATAATAATAATAATAAGAATAATAATAATAATAATAATAATAATAATAATAATAATAATAATAATAATAATAATAATAATAATAATAATAATAATAATAATAATAATAATAATAATAATAATAATAATAATAATAATAATAATAATAATAATAATAATAATAATAATAATAATAATAGTGTGCAAATAGTGCACATTTTTTTTTAAAACAAGGTTTTGTAATGTAAACGAATGAATCGAAATTGTAAAAACTACGAGTATAATTAAAATAAATATGAAAATCTGAAACTGCCAATTCACATTCTCAGACAAATTAACCACAATTTATGTATATGAAAAAAACCAAAAAAAACCAAAACCTGCAAGCATATTAAATTTAACAATATACAATATACTTATATACAATGCAGATATATACATAAAAATGAATGAAACCAATGAAATTTGCTGAATATTTAGAACAAACAATTAATATGCAAAAAAAAAAAAAAAAAAAACACACACACACAAACAAAACAAGGCGTGTGACTTTCTATTTATATTATATTTAATTCCATTCGATTTGTCTTAATTAAATGCTTAGAGCTGTCAGGTGTGTTAAAATAATAATGTAATTTTTGTTTTTTGTATTTCTTAGGTTTTGGAATTACGTTTAGATAAATATATAATATTAAAACGCATACAGTATGTATGTATGTGTGCGTGTGTGTGTCAGCGTGTATATGTATGTGTATGTACTATGTGTGAATAAATAGCAGACAATAATTAGTAAATTTGCAAATAACAATAAAAAAAAAAGTAACAACAATAACAAAATGGCAATATTTGTGTGTACTATGCGTTTACATTAAGTTTGCACCCAGGCCACACACCATACACACCATCGTACTAACATATACATATGTATCCCTATCTTATTCTGTTTTTGTATCTATGTATTCAGATTTGTATCTGTATCTAAGGTTCCAGTCAGGCACAACATTTCCTAAAGAGTGTTCCGCAGTTTAGGGTGCAAAATTCTTTCTGGTTTCTGGTTTCCAAATTTTTGCAGAACCGTTCTTAAGTGTGAAATCGAGTTTTAGGATTATTGGCTTTAATGCGGACAAAGTAGTTCCTAAAATACATATATCCAAGATGAAAGTCAATATGGAGTTGCAGTGGGGAGTTTAAAGGCTTTATGAGATTGGATTTCATTAAACACCATCCGTATCATTA
>OX453090.1:17509412-17740516 GCA_949708635.1 Hirtodrosophila cameraria
CAGTCGTATAATGAGAAGTAATTAATTACCAAGTAATATTATACAAAATATTATTATATAAATTATTAAAATTAAAACCCTACTATTAAAGAAACCCAAAAACCAAGAACAAAACCGAATAAAGAAATACATTATTATAATGCGACAAAAACAAAACAAATGAACAATACAAAAAAATACAAAACGAATTGAACAACATTGTATGATTTTGATCAGAAAGTAATAAAAACAATTTTCGATTTGTTACGAAATATACATAAATATCAAATTTTCTTTTTAATGATAAGAATTGGGATGCCATTGTGGGATATTTTGCAATTGTCAAATAGTAAGTACATTGTTCAGCAGTGCAATGTGCGGGGTACGAGCGCTCTCTAGCGGCAGCTTGCGGAACTACTTAACACTGGCAACGATGCTCCTTGTTTAGTTTTGATCAACTCTTCTAGTTCATCAGTGCAACAATTACGTAAAAGGATTAGTTAAAAGTACCATTAGAATTATTGTTTTCTACACACAATCATATTCTTCGCTAACAAAAGGCCTCAGAATTTAGGTAGTAGCGCCATCTGTTGGCAGTCGGTGGTAAGTATTAATGGGCTGGCCAGCAAGCAGTGCACCACTTAATAATGGCGGTATCACAACATCCGGTATAAGTTGAGGTTCATTTTACATTCACCAGATGGCGCTTGAGCGGCAACATAAAATTTCAACAGCTGGCGCCACATATATATACGAGTATACTATTGTATTTGAATATTATAGCCACGAGTCTATTATGAAACAACGCTCAACTTATGAAATGAAATGCTCCAATCTTAAAATAGATGACATGTAATAAAAACACAGGCAAACACGCACACGCATGCTGCAAGCAGTGTGCACTGCTTACACTCCGGACAGCATATTTCTATTCTGCTTTGCTCCGAAATGCACTATGGACAAAAGAAAGAAGGCTTTAGCAAATGTATACAGTCTAAAGTATACTGCAGTTTTATGCGAGTTTTCAGCAATCGACATACTGTGGGCTTATGTTCGCCTGGTAGTTTAGTAGTAATAGAGATGCGCAGCAAACTGTACTAACGATGGTGAATACTACTATCGCAGGTGATTTAATTTCAAATATCGAAGCTTTGTTTGAGCTTATTTTGAATTTACTTAATTGGTTTTTGAAAATGAGATGACCAGCATTGACTCGTATGCCTTACAAAAAGTACTAAAAATTCCAAAAAAAAAGTGTTGTTTTAGGCCGCAAATAATAAATAATAATAGGAGTAATTAGCATGAGCTGTTAGCTAATAACGTTCAGCAATATATACAGTAAGAATGGAAGATTTGCTGGCATAGTCCGATCAGATTAAGCGGTATATATATATACTTTTTGTAACCCACCTATTTAATAAGTTATGGGGGTGCAGGTGGGTAAGTCAAAATTTAAAGGATCGGAGCAAATGGCAGATTGAAATGTTTTGTTAAAATTGATTACACAGACCGACAGTGTTTTTGGTGTCCGAGGTTTGATAGTGGATTTCGGGTGGCGAAATATCCACAAGTAAAACAACATTTACTGTTTTCGAAAACAACTTGCAGTTTTTGAAATATTCGCGTTTTTTTTATGAGATGTAGGGCTATGTTTTTGTATATATCTTCAGTTCAAGCAACTCAATAAAATAATTCAAGAATTTCATAAATAGGTAATTTAACATCCTTAATATGGCACCCAAAAAGTTTTTGGATGTATCTTATAGTTTACGTATAATATTTTTTTAGAAAATATATATATATTTTTTTTATTTCAATCGAATGGAATATATCGAAAACGGTCAAGCAACATTTTTACTCCCTGTTCCCATTAAAAGGAAGCAGAAGGAGGCATTTCCGACTATATAAACCATATAAGAATATATATCAGTATCAACAGCCGAGATGAACTAGGCATTGTCTGCCCGTCTGTCTGTCTGTCTGTCCGTCTGTCCGTATGAACACACAGATCTCCGAAACTACAAGAGCTAGAGACACCAAACTTGGCATGTAGGTTCCTGTATGCCATACACAGATCAAGTTAAAATTTCGGATGCACCCACCCGCACCGCCGCAAATCGCAAAAATCTCCCACAGCCACAGTTTTAAAGATAAAGCTTTGATTTTTGGTACACATATATGTTTAATCAATGCTGATCGGATTCGATTTCATTACGATCGGGTAAATAGCACCAAAGTTATGAAAGAATCTATTTCCCCCGTCTCAGCAGGCAGCAACAACAGTTTGACGGGAACTGGGCACGTTAAGTGCGCTGCTTGCTTGTGTTGCCGCTGAACTGCATGAAATGCAAGTTGGGAGCAGGGAGTCTCGTAGTCGGGCACACACAAGAGAAGCAAAGTGTTGTTTTTTGTACACTAAAATGCTAATAATTTTGCACTATGGGCTATATATATAATTTTTCGGGTATTAAGTCATTTTGTCAAAGTATTAAAATTAGAATTTTTTTGTGTTAACATCTTAAGAAAACTTCAAGCTAATGTTAAACCTAACAGTTTAAGATTGCAATAATTTTGCAGGCTACTTTCAAATTGTGAATACTCAAAAGCAAAACATTTTATTTGTGAAATTTAAAATGGATACCAGTTATACGGGCTTGTACAACCAACACATAGTCCCCTGCCCACACCCACAAATGATGCGATATTTAACACCATAGCTAGTCAAGAAACAATAGAGCAGAGAGAGATGGAAGCAGCAAAACGATTATCAGTTCCTTCAAGTCATTTAACGATGGTCACACACAAAATATTAATATTAGGTAACAAAGCCGAGATTGATAAGGATCAGAATAGAAAATAGCCTCTGCCTGCTTCACTCATTCACTCATTTTTTGAGGGTATCATTCATAAATGCGTTTTGGCTTGCAAACGGTGTTGTGAAAACAACATTGGCTAATTCCAGCTGCTTCCTCCTTGCCCAAAATGCGTCGCCTGTGATGACAATCGCTTGTTGTCGTAATCGCAATCACTATCGCAATCGTTAACAATGATGTAATGAAAATGCCGCTTTAGGATCAATCGATACACTTATGTATATAAATATATAGACATTACATGCGATATTATAACAGCTGATTGAATTGATTTGAGTTTTCTTAAAGGTGATGCCTCGGCATCCTTAGGCCCTGCAGATATCGTATGTCAAAAAGCAAAGAACCGCCAAGAACTTGAACTCAATCCTCGCATCAGCAACGACAACGACAACGACAACGACAACAACAACAACACCCTCTTTTTATACTCTTTTTTTAATTTTTTGCAAATACAAAAAAGGAGTATATTGGGTTTGTGAAATGTCCGTCTGTCCGTCCGACAGTCTGTCCGTCCGTCTGTATGAACGCAGGTTTTTTCCACAGTTTTAAGGCTATAGCAACCAAACTTGGAATTCTGTTGATATATACCATAGACAAAGTGTCAAGATATCCCCCCACCTCCACTCGTTCCCCCACAAACGGCAAAAACCTATTTCTTCCACAGTTATACAGCTAAAGTAACCAATTTCTAAATTGATTTGACTAAAAAAAATTTGGCCACGTCCACCCCCGCCCCCAGAAATCTATCTGTATATTTGACACCCCTTTAGGTAAAATCGAACAATTTTGAACGTTGACTTCAGTTGCCCCTTAAAACAGATTGTAGACAAATAATTTGGCCACGCCCAACCCCGCCCTTGCAATCCAGCAATGTTTGTTTCTTCCAATCCTGTTGAACGGGTCCAACCAAACTTAAATTGACGGCAAAACTTGAGAGATTTGAGCAAAAATACAATTTCCACGCCCACTTCTGACTCCGCAAAGAGGCTAAAAAAGAGTATATTGCAGTCGGGTGCATCCGACTTACTTCTTCTTACTTGTTTTTAAATTTATTTTATGCTGTTTTTTCTTCTTTTAGGCCTATAAGCGGAAGTGCGCTTTCGACAAAAAAGACAACTACAACTGGTCATTTGTTTGTTGTTGATTCAGTCGTATGTTTATTGCTGAATTTTCATTTGTATTTATTTTGACGTCAACTCAATGCAAATGTTCATTTGCAAAATTCAATCCAATCTAGAGGTTGT
Source organism: Hirtodrosophila cameraria (assembly GCA_949708635.1). NCBI lineage: Eukaryota > Metazoa > Arthropoda > Insecta > Diptera > Drosophilidae > Hirtodrosophila > Hirtodrosophila cameraria. Next base: position 17,513,509 of record OX453090.1, read on the forward strand.
TTGTACTACAATCCTTTTGGGGCATCCTGGTGAGCTGGAGCCTAGTATTTGCAAATGTAAAAAATTGGTTGGAGCCGAGTGCATTTGATGGATGTCCACCACACTGTGCTGATCGTTTCACGTTAAAAGTATCCTTTTTACTCCCTGTTAAAGGGAGTTATAAAGTACTGAAATGTTAATAACAGGCAGAAGAGGACATTTCCGAATATATAAACTTTATATTCTATATTCTTGATCAGCATCAACAGCCAAGTCGATATAGCCATGTCCGTCTGTCTGTCCGTCTGTCTGTCTGTCCGTCCGTATGACCGCGTCAATCTCAGGGACTATAAGAGATAGAGACGCCAATCTTGGCATATAGGTGCCTGTATACCATACGCTGATCAAGTTTATTTCAAATTTTGGGTACACATATGTATATGTTATATCTATGTTGATCAGGTGCGTAATTTTCATTAAGATCGGATAACAAACACCAAAGATATTGAAGAATATATTTACCCCTATCTCAGAAGCAATAGTTTGACAGGCACTGGACAAGTTAAGTGCACTGCTCGCTTGTGTTACCGCTGAGCTGCTTGAAATGCACGTTGGGAGCAGGGATTCTCGTAGTCGAGCACACTCGACTAGAGCATTAATACTTGTTCAATAAGGGTATCCGTTAATTTAAACTAGAAGTAATTTTTGATATTTATAGTAAAATCAGATACGGCATTTTAATTGATTTTTTTTAAATCCAAAGGTACTCTTTATAAATATTAATGCTACAACTTTTTTACCTTTGATCAAAAAACTCTACGCCACGTTCTAGTATTATTTACTTTTGAAGCTTTTATTTACGTTTTAGATCACTTGAAACTATTGTCCATTTTTTTTTCGACAGTATCTCTAAGCATCGAAACTATATTGGAAAGTAAAAATTGTGCAAGTTCATTATCTACTTTGATGAAATAAGCGGAGGGCATCTAAGTAAGTCTTTTATATTTGCATGAACAAGTTGTATACACGTGTTGCCACTTTAAAAATGTTGGATTCAAATGAGATTTGTTGAAATGATGTTGCCCTTATATGCCGTAGTCTGCACTGCCCTGCTGCATAACAAATGACGTAATATGATTTGGCAGCTACATAAAACAGAAATCAACACGCACTTTTTTGATTTTTGACGAGCTTACCTGCTGACGCATATGCCCCCAGTACCACCCATTTCTGCACCACTGCCACTAAATAAATAGACATAGCACACGACAATGAACTTATTCATAATACATGAGTTTAGCTCCAGGTGTAGGGCTACGGGAAGAGGTAGCTGGCGACGATTGGCAATCAGTCAAATGTAATAATAAATAAATCATAAAAAAACAACTCAATAGGTATGAGCATGCTGGACAGTAAGATACCCTTTACACATATTTGGAGTACCTAATTCATCAGCAGCACTGCTCTTTCCTAAGGTTCCTCATTATAAAAATACTTTTGTTAACAGCTTTTTTTTTGATTATTCGAACGTTAGGTTGAATATAATGTGTGCAAAAACTCAAAACTGTAAAAATTTGTTGGATTGAATTTAAAATAATAAAACAAAATGGTGTTTGAAATCCTGCCCACCAACATTTTTGTCTACATGTTTGTGATTTACACACTTTCTTATACTTGCTATCTGTGTAGGGTATAAACATAAAACATATGCAATAACTTCGCTTTTGTGTTTGTTATTCCGAATTTAATTGTGATTCTGATACCGATTTTGATTTAGATTCGGAGTGTGTGATTGGTCTGTGTAACGGGGTTAACTGGAAAACATACTCATAAAAGACCTGCCTCGGATTATCCAACACGATGACAGAAATGGCATCTGACAGAAAACGGGTCATTTCGACATACTGAAACAAGTAAGAATGCTCTAGGCGAGTGTGCCCGACTCCGAGACTCCCTGCTCCCAACTTGCATTTCAAGTTGTTCAGCGGCAACACAAGCAAGCAGCGCACTGAATTTGTCCAGTGCCTGTAAAACTGTTGCTTCTGCCTGCTGAGACGGGGGAAATAGATTCTTTCATAACTTTGGTGCTATTTATCCGATCATAATGAAATTTACGCAACCGATCAACATTGATTAAACATATATGTTTATCTTTATCTTTATCTTTAAAATTGTGGCTGTGGGTGCGCTGGGATGCATCCGAAATTTAAAATAAACTTGATCTGCGTTTGGCATACAGGAGCCTGCATGTGTCTCTAGCTCTTATAGTCTCTGAGATCGACGCGTTCATACAGACAGACAGACGGACATGGCTAGTTCGTCTCGGCTGTTGGTGCTGATCAAGAATATATATAGATTATATAGTCGGAAATGCCTCCTTCTGCCGTTACACACATTTGCAGTAAAAATCTATTCTTATAAGAACTATAGAAACTATAGTTTATCAACTTCAATAATAATTTTTGTCAAACTGAGCTGATTTTCATATGGATTGTTTAATAAATCCTGTTTTATTCTATGCACTGATTTGTCATCAGATATTAATTTATTTTCAAAAATACACTTGCATTTTTTTATAGGAAATATTGGCCTCAGGAAAGATTCGGTTAGACTTAAAATAAAGTGTTAGCTCTGGGCTCAATCTTGGCTATAGTTATAAAATATGCATCGAACAATTTATGTTTGGCTAAAATATCAGAACACCGTAGCTAAATATCACCAGGGATTTGAGCCCGAATATTGTAAGAATAGGTACTTTTTAAAATACGAGTTTTCTCAAAAATAATATTAATTTAATATGTTAATATTGAAATTTTTTATTTTCCCAGTATACTTTAATCTTATAATAACCAAAAAGCCGGAGACATATGTAGATATATTATATGACATATATAGATTTTTAATAAAATTAAGCAAGTAAAGTTTAAAAACCATAAGCTGAACATCACAATTTACGTAAATTGTATCAAGACATGCATCAGGTAATACTTCGTTTATGTTATGTCATGCTATAATTTGTAAGAAACACGTAAAGTATGCAGCAAGCTGAAGGCGTAGAAGGCGTGGGGTGGGTGTTTTGCTTACTAGAAAGCTGCCGTGTCACAATAATCAAAGAGAGTAGACAGAGTTAATCGGGAATGAAATAAAACAACCAAAACGCGAATACTGAGAGAACACACAATTTATATATTCATGTTGAAGAACTAAGGTGTTGATGTTCTTCGTCTTATACCCTTCCAACCTGTAAAGACTATTTAATATTCGATGCCTTTACCCGATTTTCGATGCCAACAATATTATTTCAGGTATAAATAGAAATTATTTTAATTCATATTTAACAATCATGACCATTTTAATTTGTAATTAATTTTCGTAGGCATTTCATTGACACATTAACTATTAGTTGCTGTCTTTATATATTCAAGTCTGAGATCAGCTTACTCATTCAAAGTTATGCCTGCATGGCAACTTAATAAAAATAAATGTGAGAAAACCTTTAGGTTTCTCATTAGGACTAAGTATTGTACGTATTTTACATATATGTATGTAATTTTTAAAATATTAGAAATAGCTGTTGTACTCTTGTTCAAATCTTACAGTTCTGGTGCGCGCTTATGCCGTACTTACTATACAAAACAGCTGCATGAATGTTCCATCGTAGTCGACAGGCCTGAAGATGAAAGTGCTGGGTGAACTTCAAATGGAATAGAAAATATAGGTGCAACATGCCTTTACTTATTAATATAATTTATAATGTAAAGAATCTTTAATAGTACATGTTCAACAGGTAGCAAAGTATTTAATTAAGTTTTAAACAGCATTAACGAAGGTATATTTAAAAAATCGAAATTCAATTTAATTCATGATTCTTCCCAAAGATGTTAAAGTTGCAATACGCTGCAACGTATTGTGAGGTGTGCGAGCTGTAGCTTACGTCAGCTTACAACATTGGCTAGTGATGGCGACTGTAACTTAGCGTAAGTTGAAATACGCTAGCTTACCGTAAGATGTTGACAGCGACTGTAGTTTAGCGTAAGTTGAAATTCGCTGTAGCGTATTTTGGAATTGCGAGCTGTAGCTTACGTCAGCTTACACCAGCATAAAGGCCTCTGTAGCTTAGCGTACGTTGAAACACGCTAGTTCACCGCAAGATAATGATGGCGACTGTAGCTTAGAGTACGCTGAGATACGCTTGCTTACGCCTATCCCCACAAGTTCAGCGCGTATAGAAATTGAAGCAGTGAATCGCAGATACACTTGCTGGATCAGCAGCGACGAGGTTTTCCCCCCCAACAAATCTTTTGAGACACGTGTCTAATTACCGATTATTTGGGCAATATCAATCTTAATTTTATTTCGCCTCTTTAAAATTACGTTTGTACTATTTTGTTTGCAATAAGGAAATGAATGCATCAGGAATCAACTAGTGTTGGCTGCTATTATTTCGATTACCAGCCTTGCTAACTGACTTATCGAATCGAGTGAATGGCAACAGTATGACCTGCCAATGATCCAGCTGATCAACACTGATAACCAACACTAACTATTGCGAATTCAAATTCAAATTGTAATAAAGTCAAATAATAAAAAAACAAAAAAATATTTCAAAAATATCTCTTATCTTTTTATATTTTGTATGTTAAAAACAAATGTCATTTCGACAATACTCGATTTTTATTTAAGAATACTCGTCTATTCGATTTTGCGATTTTCATTTTTATTTAACAACAAACTCGTTTTCGAGACGTAACTTTCGCATTGTTCCTTCAAATAATTTACAGCTGCATAAAGACGCATGGCAGGAGCAAAGGATATGTTTTGCCAGTCTGCTGAGCATGGACGTGAAAGTGGACGTGGATGTTGTCGTTAGTGTAAAATCAACAACAGTACACAGTTTACTGCATATACAAAAGGCAAGCGCTGCCCTGAATACTGTCTCTATCTCTCTCTCTCTCTCTCTCTCTCTCTCTCTCTCTCTTTTTTACACCTCTACACCCTGACTTGATGTAACTTGGTTTCTTCTTCTCAGTGTAGCTCTGTTGTAGCTATTGTCAACGACGTGGAAAATGTTACGCTACAATTTAATTGAAAGGATAATCAGGCGCACAGTGGCAGTACGTTATGTGAGGAGCGCACTCATTATAAAGGGGCAAAAAGCGAATACAAATACGAAAACGAATACGAATACGAGCAAGGATATATGTATAAGGACACAAGCACAAAGCAATGCAATGAATGAATGTAGCAAATAGAAATAAATAGCGGACACAGCAGACGAAGGCAGCAAACGGTGGCAACATCGGCTTTTGTTGTACCCGTCAAGTGTCTTTTTTGATGACGATGGCGATGGCGATGACGATGACGATTTTGATGATGACGTTTCGGGGTTGCTTTGGTAGACCTCGCTTGTGGCCGGGTATGTGAGCCCACATCGTGGCCAGCTTTGCTTCCGTTGCCTGCGATCCTCGACGGGGACGGAATGGGACGGGGACCAGAACGAGGACAGGACTAGGCACTGTATGAAACAGTGAACATACATTGAGACGGAGCTGGGGGAGCGCCTGTGGCGCAGGGCGTGCGAAGGACACGGCAGGAGTATAGTACAGTGTCGCCAGCTAAAGGGGTTCGCCGCCGCGCAGCACTCGCTGCAATCAAATGAAAAAAAAAAAAGCTGGAGTTGAGATAAGTTGAGTTCACCGGCGATTGGCAAATGAAACTAAATAAAATTAAATACGTTGCACACAAGTTGCAAATTCATTCACAATCAAAAGGATTCATGCTGCGCGGTGGCCCTTCGTGGAACGCAAGAGTACTGGCACAATAGCCTGGCACCAGCAGGTGGTAAAAAATCAAAATAAAGAAATGTAATTTTAATCGAATTCATTTCGCCCCTTTCATGCGCATGCGAATAGTTTTTGATTCACATTTAGCATTTATACAAACATTCAAGTATTCAAGTACCCAGCCCATCGCCATTGGCCAAACCTTAATAGAGTTTTCTCTCACCCCTCAACTCTGCTGCTCTCCTGCTCCTGCTCCTATCAGGTCCTTCTTTGATTTGTGTTATGCCAACAATCGCCGGATGCCCAGCATGTCCTTTCCCTTTCCCCTTCCCTTCCCCTCTCCTCGCTCCCATCTTGCATCACGAAACCAAAAGCATTCTCTCGCGAGCAATGCAATTAACTTGGGCAGCCAGCTGGCTGCCAAACTAACAGAATGACTGACTGACAGACTTCCTGACTGACTGACTGACTAATTGACTAACAGGCTGACTGACAAATCCTAGCACTCTCATTCGGAGTAATTTAAACAAGGATTATTTATTGCTAATTAACAATTGTAGGCATCACCAACACTCAAAATAATTGCACAAATTTCAGCAAAAAATAAAAATCTATTTTTCCAGTCAAAAATTAAATAATCAAAAAATAATCAATTTAAGTACTCTTAAGTAATATTTTATAATTATTTACATATAAGTTACATTTTTTTCAAATATTTGTTTTCAATATTTTGTCATATATTCAAAAAAAAAAAATGTATTGATATTCATAACAAAAAGGTAATTGGGAAATACATAAATGTTCGTATGTTTCAAATATTATTTTGATTCAAGTTCGAATTTTACTAAATATTAATTCATGACTTTAAAGTTTTGTATGCTACAGTTCATGTATAAGTATTAGAACAAAGAATTCAAAGAATTTTAAATAGTCAAAGATCGTTTTATTTGAAATATTATAAATTATTTTTCTCTTAAATTGCGTTTTTGATATTAATTTGGCTTTTATTCGTCAGCTTTACTTAACCAAATTTTGGGAGGCTTTCATATTGTTTGACAGCTTAGTTGTTTAACAATAATAAATAAAATGGGTACGCAAAATGATTGTTGTCATTGCTTCGGGCTTTTGACACCTTCCACAATTCTCAGTACTCCTCCCATTTCCATTTCCATTTCCATTTCCTATCCTTAGTTACCGTTTCGAGTACGGTACATTGTTTGCCCGTGCAAAAAAATAAATATTTTATTTGGCTGTTTGTCTGTTTGTCTACTTGTCTGTTTGTCCCGTGACAATGTCGCTTTACGCTAATGAAGGACACACACACACTGTAAAGGGTTCAGGATCTATGTGGGAGAAGCCCCAAAAGTTTCCGCATTAAGAATACAAGGACTATCTATACAATATATATACAATAACCATGTAAGGATAAGTCAGTTAAAAGTCAGAGCTACTCGATTATGGTGCAGCAAATTTTGCAGCGGATGCCTTTAATTTTGATCCTGATAACCATTTTCCCTTGAAAAAGGTGGCTAGGCGCCACTTGACAGCTGCATCGAAAACTGATTTATATTGCGTTCAAAAAAAACCAAACAACAGTTGGCTGACATGGAAATTAATTAATGGGAAGCACTTTGCAATTGAGTTGTCAAAGGCAGGCAGGCAGGCACAGGACATTCACAGCAAGTGCGAGTCCGTTCGGACAGACTAATAGGACTACTAGGAACTGAGGAGCAGCAGTGCTTGAGACCTATTTTAGACAATCGAGTGTCCTGTTTTTCAGCCTATTACTTAATCAATGCGCTCATTTGTTTTTAACTGGAAGTCTAAGGATCAAATTGGAGGCGGAGTAAAGGAAGTGGCATATTTTGACACAAGGCGGGCAACAACAATAAATGCTGTAAGCGGACACTGTTGTTGTTGTGTAATGCGCTGTAATTGGAACTGACCAGTTCTCGTTCGATCCTGTGTGCTGTTTTTAACGCGCCTTACTCAAGTGAAATGCTATCGCAACCTGATCTTTAATCTCTACACCATTTATAATGAGTCAGCTACTCAATATAGGTGTTTGTGTATATATCGATATCTGTGCTTAGCCAGAAACAATAACAGCTACCAAGGAGTATACACTCAGAACAAACTCAGTCAACGCAGATGTGTGAAACCATCTTGACAGTGTCTATGGTGTCAAAGCTTATAATATTTTGACATAGACTAAAAAAGCGTAGACTCTGAGTTGAAAGTTCGTTTGTTTTTACTCCCTGTTCCCATTAAAAATGGGAAAAAGGGATATATAAAGTACTGCAAATGTGTGTAACAGACAGAAGAAGGCATATCCGACCGTATAAACTATATAAATTCTTGATCAGCATCAACAGCCGAGTCGATATAGCTATGTCCGTCTGTCCGTCTTTCCGTATGAATGCGTCGATCTAAGAGACTATAAGAGCTAAAGACACCGAACTTGGCATGCAGGTTCCTGTATACCATACGCAGATAAAGTTTATTTCAAACTTCGGATGCACCTCCCAGCACCACTGCAAATCGCAAAAAACTCCCACAGCCACAATTTTAAAGATAAAGCTTTGATATGATTTGGTACACATATTTATTTTATCAATGTTTATTAGTTGCGTAAATTTCATTACGATCGGATAAATTCAGCTATAAAGCTTTATGCCCGGTTGTTTTACTAAAAAGTTAACTAGAGATTTAGAAAAATGCAAAATTTGTTATTTATTCCAATTATATGCGTAAAACATTAAATGCAGCTTTCTGAAAACTCTTATTTTGCTTCTAATCATAAAATTACTGTTATTCAAAAAATTTTGATTAGTGGTGCATTTGCCAAAAACTCTTAAGAAAACACTAGAGGCTTGAAAGCAACCTATAAAGTTTTCCGTAACACCTAACGATTGTAATTGGATTGGAACTCTGTTGCTTTGTTTTCTGTAACGACCTTGATTATTTCATATACAATTTCTACCTATATTATTCCCTCTAATTAAACAAAGAAAGAGTTTCAATAAAGAGGGTCACTATTAAGGGTGTCTACAGTGCAGTACAGTGCAGTGCAGTCTGCTAATGACTTATACATACATAGGCCAGCTCCATTTCATAGTTTGCTGCTCGTTTTGCACGGTGAGTGTTGAATGAATGTGAATGCTGAATGGTGAATGTTGAATTGTGAATAGTGAATGTTTGCTTGGCACCCCATGCCAAATGAGCTGACCAAACGCTTGACCACTGGGTGCGCATGATTGGCCTCAGCGCTGGTCTACCGCGGAAGTGACCAAAAGGCGCAGACGCAGCGAATTAGCAGCGAGTCAATGCCAGAGTTGTGTCTCCCTGTGGCAAGAGGGGGTGAGGCAGGGCATAGCGAGGCGTCTCCATTGTCCGCTCACGACCGCCTGTCATGAAAATGAAGCTGTTTTGGGCAATGCTGCTATGCTGCTGCAACAATGCCCCAGATACGCGCTAGACCTAGCAGCAACTTATTGTTGCCATAATTGCCGCCCTGAGACCGGGCATTAGTGCCTCGGCACGCAGCCGTTGCCCTTCCCCCCTGCCTCTCCCCTGCTGCTTCCGCTCTAGTATGCCAGGCAACCGCAGGGCGTCGCATTGAGGACAAAGTTTTTCGGTTGCCTCTGCTGCTGCTGAAACTTTATCGAGACGCTGGCATGCAAATATAAAAAAGAAATCAACATACACATACACGACGTCTGATGGCAATGCGGGATTAAGCGACACAAAGTGGAAGCACTTTGCCGGAAGCACATTGGACAAATGAGACTATCAAACGCTGACACCCCGACCAACGGTCAGGGTAACCCGACTTTGTTCTAGAAGAATGCGCTTTGAAGCCAACAGAAAAAAGAAACAAGAAATGAAAACTATCTTTGACTTGTCGAGGATTAAATACCCTTGCAGAGTTTTTAGCTAAAGTGCAACAATACTTATAAAGTTTTTGTATAGAAAATTATCTGACAAATTTTTGAAATAATATTTTTGAAAGGGGTATCCTGGAAACAGGATAAAGTTGTATTTTCAATTTTTGTTTGAGATCTTGACATTTTGTGTGCCTATGGTATATACCTGCGATGCAAAAAAAAAATAAAATAAAACTACAGATTAGATAAATGATAAAGCACTAAAGTTCTAAGTCCGCATTTAGACGATGATTTAACATCATGACCTTTTTTTTTGATTCTGTTTTAAACGTCTGCATAACATCACTCGCATTTAAACACACAACTCTGACTATTTGTTGTTTTGACATATTTCGCAAAGACTCAAAGCAAAATGTAAGAAATACATCAAGGCCTTGTCTACTCCGCTACACCTCCTCCCTACAAGCATGAACGTCACGAGAGATCTCAGCAAAATTGAAGCTCAGATCGTCATCTTGATTCAGAATACTTGTATATGTATATATTTCAGGAGGTCGTTACACATTTCCTGGCATAAGAATAATTTCCTCTGCAAGGGTGTTCCAAAATAACCACTTAGTGACTCGAAACATGGTCTGAAGAAGATTGGAACAAATCCAGGCCCAGATCCATATCCAGGGCCATGAGCAGTTGTTAGTTTATCACGCTGGAATTCGTCATGCCTGTGTGAAATGTGAACAAAGCGCAGTGCAAGGAATGAAGACATTTTTCGTTTGTCGCATGGCAAATATGATCACATTATTACACAAAGATGCACAATTAAGAGTATAGGTTTTCTTTTAAGGCAGACCAGCAGCAGCAACCCGCTGCGCACAGCAGACTGGACGCAGGACACTTTCCTACGGGCCATACAAATTACAATTTTTCGCCAGATAATTTGCAATTTGTGAGCTAGTTGTTGCAGCTTCTTTGCTTGCCGATCGATTTCACACATACGGCAGAGACAATTAGCTAGAAAAGGAAGGCAGCGAAAAAGAGGGAGATATAGTTCAAGTCCATGCAATTGATTCGTTACGTCATCATTGTCATCAGAAGCATTCAATTGAATGTCACCATAGTAACATTTTTTTGTATATACCTAGGGACATACAGATGGGGTCGACCGCAATTATATGGCCACAGCGGGTACTCGTACTAGAACCAAAACTCAAACCCGTTACGGTTTGGTTCAATTTGGTTCGGTTCGGTTCGGATCGGAATTGAAACGGGGTCCATCGATCGCAAATTCACGTGATAAGCGTTTCTAACGCGCCCATTTATGGACACACCATCTTGCCAGAACACAGGGGCATCGAACATTTGTCATGCCAAATTTTGCAGCATGTCGCAAATGATACAAAAGCTTACACATTTTTGTGTTCGATCTATGATGTATTTATTTGGCTGGACGTTATAGAGCGAGATAGAGAGACCCTGTCGTTGCCACATTGCCATCATTATTATCATCATCTGAAGTGCTAAGTGACCGCGTGTGACCAATTTGTTGGGCACAGCTGCTAATATTGGGCAGCCCAGGGCGCGTATCCTTTGTTATCCACATATATGAGCATTGTGTCCTTGATCCATGGGTGGTGTTGCGTAACTTGCGCAAAATAAAGGCCAACAAAATTATTACCGACTTGCTTGTACATAAGTTCATTGTACATGTATCTAAATGATTTCGGCTGAACCTGTGACTACTTATTAGTCAAGAAACAGTCAAATCAACTATATGAAATATTTGCATATAAAACTTTTATTATGATTTTTCTTACAGACCGCAACCCTTTATTTTACATGTACATTTTCTTCATTCAGTGACCCAGCAATTTACAATAATTATAATTATTTCTTGTTTTAAGCTATTGAAATAAGTTTCATGCCAATCGCTCAAATCAATCAAAAGCTTACCTGTCAGAGTTTTTCACTCATTTTCTGAACATTTCCATTTATGGAGAATTATTTTCTGCCAAGATCTTTGAAAATGAGTTTGAACGTGATCGCAATTAACTTACACTTTTTCCCACACAACCTTCGGTTTCCAAAACCGGCGAAATATGTGTCAAACGAATATACTGAAAATGAATCTTAAGTCGATAAACTCAAAAGTTTCATGGAACAGTTTTTCCTCGAATTATGTGCGTTTCCTGACCTAACTTTCCAAAATCTTGGCTTAGTGCTCATATTCGGTATTAAGAAACATTTCTGTAAAAATTGTAGCTATGATTTACGTCATTCGGTCAGGTCAAGTTCTTTTAAATATAAGTACAGTTACATGATTGACTCTGGGCGGCTATTAGTAATTTTCAAATAACTTTTGAGCAGCTATATACGCAAAATAATAACTATTTCAAAATAATTTTCAAATAGCCACTGTACTTAACAAATATTCAAAAATTGGTTGGCCTTCTTATATATAAAAAATTACACATATCTTGTATATTACTTTGATAAAAAGCAACAGGAATATTTAAAGAATGAAAGAAGCTTTTTCACTTTAGAAACCATGTCAACTGTTTTAAGATTTCAATTGATTTCTGGTTTATACACATACTTGTACATTTGTATGTATTTATGTTTGCTTATGTATTCATATGTGTGTGTGTGCCTATTGGAATGTTGATGGAAGAAAGGAAATGAAATGACCGGAAGTTAAATCAAACCAATTCAATGCCAGGAAAAAATTGCAAGAGATCAAAACAAAATTGTCCAAAGTCGATGGTAAAAATTGCATGCTGGCCACGTAACAAAACTAAATACAAATATATGCTCATTGTTGTTGTGCGAGCTGATGTTGTTGTTGTTGCTGTTGTTGTTGGCACCCTTAGCGAATAATTCAAATAAAATTTACACCTTTGACCGGTTGCCTTCTGAGTTGATGCCATATAAATACGTAGATAGACTTTTGGTTGCCTTGCTGACCGAGGGACGACAAACGGAAATCCTTTTTCAATTTTATTTTATAGCAGAATACACATACACACACACGCACATATATATATGAACACTTTCACACAGCTGCTGAAAGTTATAGCAAAAGTATAAATTGAGTTGCCAGCCACTGAAGTTGATTATGGTCTACGCTTCACCGAATCTGAGCCAAAAAATTTTCTCAATTCGGTTAAAAAATCAACACCAAGGCTGCTGCATGGAAGACCTCAACACCCAACCCCCAACCCTGAAGCCCGAACCCCTCCTAACCCCAAACGATATACCCCCTAACAACCCCTAAACACCCAAAGCACCGCCGAAAGTCAGCTCTTGTAAGGGGCTGTTTTTCAACAACAACAACAACAACAAAAAAACAAGTAAGAACATTACATTAGGGTTCTCCCGACTGCTATATACTCTGTTTTCTGTATATTTAATAAATTAAATTTTTGTAAAGACTACTCATGTATATACTTATAAACTGTCCTTAAACTTAGGTAAAGGGAAAACATAAAAGTTTTTCATACAAAAACTTATTTTTCAACCGATTGTTCCGCAGCTATACGTTATAATGATCCGATCTGACCGATCTTAACACTTTGTCTATCTATGGTATATATCAACATATATACCAAGTTTGGTTACTCTAGCTTCAAAACTGTGGAAAAAACTGCGTTCATACGGACGAATGGACACACATTTCATAAACCCAATAAACTCTTTTTTTTCCACTTTGGAAAACCGAGTATAAAAAAATAAGTGGTCGCTGCCAATTTGGGGCTATCCAATAGACTGGACTAATACACTAAGGATGGCAATATGTGCATGCTTGTGTGAGTGTGTGCGTGTGTGTGTTGAGGCTAAGCCCTGCGGCTCACATATCAGCGTGCATTAAAACAAAGTGGGTATCGATGTAGAGTCCGGGTATAAGCCAAACCGAACCGAACCAAAACACCCTCACCCCACCCACCCTGACCAATGGGGTGTTGACTCAATTTTCACAAAAGGCAAGAAAGAATTACAATATGAAATGCATCGAAACTGGAATACCCTTAATATAAATCTATAAAATTCATTATAATTACATTCTTTAAATTTTATTATATTGTTTTAAGTTGTTCATCAAACTAGCACTTAACACTTTGTCTGCCTATGGTATATATCAGCATGTATACCAAGTTTGGGAGCTCTAGCTTCAAAACTGTGGAATAAAAGTGCGTTCATACGGACGGACAGATGGACCAACGGACAGACGGACATTTCAAAAGCCCAACATACTAATTTTTATTTTTTTCCTAAGAAAAAAATTAAAAAAAATACTATTAAAATTTGGCCATGCCCACCCCCGCCCCCACAAATAAGCAAAATCTGCATCTCCCACACCCCATTTAGCTAGAATCACACAATTTTACTGGTTGAATTCTGTTGCCCTATAAAATAGATTGAATAAATATATTTTTTCCACGCCCACGCCTGCCCTTGCAATCAACCAATGTTTGTTTCTCCCAAACCTGTAGACCGGGACCAACAAAATGTATATTGATGGCAAAACTTGAATGATTTTACCAAAAATACAAATGCCGAGCTCACTCATTTTAAATAAATTATAAATAATATATATATATAGCATGAATTTTATTATAACAACCATAAAAAGCTCTTACTCCAAAACTTTTATTGTAAAACTCATAAGCAACTCTTACTCCATAAATTTTATTTTAAAAATCAAAAGTATCTTTGATTGCGAGTACATATATGATAATTTTTATATTTGTTAATCACATGAATTAAGGCCTGTTAATCTTTCAATAAATATTTATTCCAACATATTTAACTTTATCTAAGTTAAAATAATAAAGTTACTTATGTATTTGAGGTTTGGATTGGAAGGCACTGCAAAGTTAAAAACAATTCTATGATACTCTATTTTCGTTAGGGTATATTTGAAAAAATAAAAGGGTCGGGTCTTCTTTGCGGATCAAACGTAAAGGGGGCAGCTTTCACTTATCAAAGTGGTCGGGGCTCAAATTATTTACGCCTTAAGCTCCAAAGCCGCTTTGTCCACCCACCGGCTCGATTATGTGCCTTCAACCCAATGCATAGTATTAAGATTGGATTTGGATTTGGAAACTGCGGGTGTGATCTTTAGTTGAAGTTAGTCACATATGATATTGAGAACATCTGAAAATATGTATATGCAAAGTATATACAGTTCGGAAAACTGAAAAATGTCACACACCAGACGCAGGTTGTGCAACTGAATTTCAGCCAACAGTCCCTCGAGGATTTCCCCCGTTAACGGAAGTGTCGGTGCCTCACTTGAGGCAATGTTTGGCACTGGAATTCATGATAAAGGTGGCTGGGAATTCTTCGAGAGGCGCCGTATCAGCTTGCAGAGTATATAAAGTGCAAGGGAAGCTGGACCCAGCATACAGTGTATGCAGGACATACAGGACAAGTGTCAAAAGTGTTTACAGAAAAAGGCCATGCATTCTTTCCGCATTCTCGTTTGTCCTCTCTCACTTTTTAATTGCATTTCGATAATAATTTCATGCTCGTTAACGATCTCCCAGACACGGTCCGTATCTGTATTAGTTACAGGACCCGCTCACGCTCCGAGCTCCGTCCTTGTTATCCTTAAACAGTCGCTAATTAGACGCACATGTGTAACACAAAACCGCATTTAAGCGTTACAGTTACAGCCCCGGTCGAAGGACCAAGGACCCAGACCCTGGGCAGGTCGGGGTCATGGACAGGAGGGCACGTACGGGGTTATTTCACCCGCCACCGACGCAACACAAGGCGACTCAACTCGACTCGACACACGGCGAGTTCCGGCGAAGCACTAAAACTGTCCCAATTGTAACGAAATTATACACTTGAACTTCTTAACTTTGTCCGGGGTCGCATGTTTCAGTATGTGTGTGTGTGTGTGTGCGTGGTGTGTGTGGTGTGCGTGGTTCGTTCTGTTTCCGTGTGGTGTTTTTGGTGTTTGGTGTCTGTGTTGTCTGTAGGTTAAGCACTTTGCACAGCCTTTATACACGACGTAAATGCAGCTGTGGGTGACTGTGGGGACCGCGAGGGAGGAGGTGGGAGACATTGGGTCAGGGGTAAGGAACATTTTAAAAGTGTTGTCAAAATATTTGTTTTTATTCAGTTTTCTGTAGTATTGTAGCATTGTAGCATTTAAAAAAAGAGACTCACATAAGACGAGCCAATTATTTAGGCAATTTTGAATACATATGTAAGTATTATATATTTGAAAAAAAGCAAAGCTTTTTAGTAAATAACTTGATTTTTGTTTTGCATCTTGCAAGTGATATGTCTAGAAAAACTGACAGACAATAAAATCTTTAAATTCAATTTATTTTCTTCTATTGCCTCAAAGTTAAATTAAACTTAAATTGGTAAAAACAAGAAAGAAATGTTGTCTTCGGCATGCCGAAGATATATACCCTTGCAGAAAAGATTAGCATATGAAAACTTATTTTTCAACCGATCGCTCCTATGGCAGCTATAAGATATAGTGATCCGATTTCTATGAAATTTTGGCAACATGTGTGAAAAGTGCTATAACTTAGACAAAGTGAGTTTGGTTGAGTTATTTTGAAAAACAAAAAAGTTGGCCATATTTTACTTATATAATAAATTAACTTATTATATCTTCTGATTACTTTAAATTTCTTGAAATATATGAAATATTCTAAAACATTTTGTTGTTGTTAGCTCGGCGCAAAGTCCTTAGCAGTCAATTTTAATAAAGTGTCCCACCAGCTGGCTTCATTGCCAAACAGGATGGCAGCAACTCGAGCAATCAGAAACCCAAATACCAAACGCAAAACTCAAACCCCAATCCCAATCTCCAACAAGTAAGAACGTTGCAGTCGGATACACCCGACTGCGATATACTCATTTTTTCGGCTCTTTGCGGAGTCGGAATAGGGAATGGCAATTATATTTTGCTCAAATCTTTCAGGTTTAGCAATCAACTTAAATTTGGTTAGACCAGCTCTACAGGTTTGTGAGAAACAAAATTTGCTCGATTGCAAGGGCGGCGGTGGGCGTGGCAAAATTATTTTAACACTTTGTCTGCCTATGGTATACATATATAAACATGCATACCAAGTTTGTTTGCTCTAGCTTCAAAACCGCGGAAAAAAACTGCGTTCATACGGACAGACAGACCAACGGACACACGGATGGACACTTCACAAGCCCAAGATACTCGTTTTTCTTTCTTTTTTTTAAATTTAAAAATAGAGTATAATAAAGAGATTCCTGCTTCGTGGCTACTCTCAAATTTGTATAAAAATAAATTTCAATACTGACTGAATGAGCCACGAGGACATTGACGTTGGCAATGATATGGCTGTTGACTTTGCTGTTGCTGATACTGCTGCTGTTGTTGTGTTTGCTGTTATTGTTCTGGCTGTCGTCTCGTCTCCAGTGAACACGCTTGGTCATCGCAACATTTGCATGCCTCATTTGAGAACAAGTTCCTCTTCATTTATTTATTTTATTGCGGCCTCTTTCGCGTTATGAACTCAATGGTCTGTGGACATTATTTTAATAATTGCACTACAACAATAACAATAGCAGCAACAGAAACAAACAAGAGCAATAACAACATCCACCCTTCTACCCCACCAATCAACCTCCCCTTTATTGTTGTTTGCCATCGCTTTTGCTGCAGCTGTTGTTGTTGTCCACCTCTTTATTACTCGCATTCCATTGGTTTTCATTGATTTTTGTAATAAACTTTTGTATTGTAACTTTTATGTACTTTTCTTGTTCGACCAATACATGAAGAAATCATCGCTACAGAGTGTTTCACTTTGCGAAATTACACTGATCAACACAAGTTTTGTTCAGCTTAAGCTCATCACTGTGGACGGCAGTCCACGCTAGGGACGAAGAAGCACGAAGTCAGCAAAAGGCGATTCGCATTTATATACTGCAAGGATGAAAGATTTGCTGTGAGTGTGCGATCAGACCGAGCTATATACCGATCGAAAGGTATTACTTTAACCAAAATTGCATACTAAGACTTTGGTAACTCACCTGGTTCATGAGATATACACAAGCAGGTGAGAAGTCAAAATTTTAAAAAATTTGAGCTATTGGGGCCGTTGTGTTTTTTGGTCTTTTTATTAAACGCAGAATTGTTTTAATTCTGAATACACGTCGAATGGCACCTTGTTCATCCCAATCTGATAATTCGTTCAAAAGTTATGAACATTTTAAAATTAGAGCGGCTTTTCCAAATTGAGATGAAAAGATTGTCAGTTTGTCTGTTTGTATCAACGCGTTGAGGTAGCTATCTAGTATTTTGTGGTTTTGTTCCCCATCATAACACAAGAAACGTTTGTTCTACCACTTTTCTGAAAAACTACAAGTGAAATAATGTTGTTTTTTGTAAATTTGGCAATTCAAAAGAAATTGGCCTAACCGATTTTTATAAAATTACTAAATTACTGTTGTAGGCATTGAAATTCCACAACTTTTGATTAACACATATCTGGGTAATTCGTCTTCGCAAGATATTGCCTGTTTAGTGTACCTACTCCTACTACAACTTCTGCAATAGGCCTTAACGAGTAGTGCTTTTTTTGCAAAATAATCTGGGTTCAACTCCAGGAAGTCGATTCCCATTAAAAATGGGAAAAAGGGAGTTATAAAGTTCTGCAAATGTATGTAACAGGCAGATCTTGACATTTTGTCTGCCTATGGTATATATCAACATGCATAACAAGTTTTGTTGCTCTAGCTTCAAAACTGTGGAAAAAACTGCGTTCATACGGATGGACAGACGGACAGACGGACATTTTCTTTTTTTGTCAAAAAAATTAAAAAAGAATATAAAAACCACAAAAGTAGTTTGAACATCACGAACAGATTTAAATTTTGTTGTTCACTGCTATAATAACACTAATGAAACTTAATTCTTCTCTGTTCATTGCTCTCAGTTTATCGATATTCGATTTTCAGAATAGAGCCATGAAGTTGTTGCTGAAGGCAATGGTCGGTCATAAGCACAACCGGAAAGACATTTTGTCTGGTGGGCCAGGCTATGCCAGTGCAGACCAGGGCTCAAGGATAATCCGTAGCTAAGCTTACACAAATGTTGTGGGCTAATTTATCTTTAGTGGATCAATTGGGCAAACAAAACAAAACAAGCAGCCGCGTTAGCCTGGCCAATGACAATGCCAATCTCAAGATAGATCAATGATGATCGATAAAACTCAAGGCTCAAGGATCAGATGACGTGCCAAAGATACCAGATTCTTTATTTTGTTGCTGGCATTGTAGCCGGGTGTGTTTTTGTTTCTTGCCCACTTACCATTCGATATGCAATGTGATACATTGTTTGCTTTCTCCTTCGAGCAGGATGAGAACAAGTGAGGTTGCACAATGAATGCACCGCACTTGCAAGGTGCATATGCATAGGCCAAAACAAAGGACATGCACGATAGACCTGCGATAAAGGGCCCAGGACTGTGCACTCATTTGCCGACAGCTAGTCTACCGAGCATCCTCTCAAACTTGTACGTATATGTTTTGCTTATGCATGTTTATTAAGCCTAAGCTCGGCTTAGCCAAATGCTAATAGGTTTGCTAACGTGAAAGCAGCGGCCACACATGATATATATATATATATATATATATATATATATATATATATATATATATATATATATCCCGTAACCTGCTGGCTAAATAGGCCAGCATAGGGCTAACCAGGCCGGGCTTAGCCTGCCACACAATGTACAGTAGTGGCTTTTATTGTGAACCGCCTTTAGAGAAATTTCAAGTTCATTGTTTAACAAATTGCTAAACAAAGCAAAGCATAGCGCCGGCGCTGCCATCAGTCGATCCCCAGGCTTAGGCTCAGCTTCTGCTCCTCCTGCTACTGCTTTTGGTACTGCTCAGGTTTCGGCATGTTCTTGCTCGTCGCTTCTCCCATTGATATTTCTATCACTAAAATGTGCTGCCCCTAAATTAACAAATCGCTACAGTGGTTTCGTTGCACTCCATTTTGGTGTTAATTGCATTGCATTTTTGAAGCTGAAAAATCCTCGACTGACGAAATTGCGGAACAGGCGCCAGGACATGACACTCAGCATACAAGTGGAGTCATGGAAATGTAGAGTAAGGGTACGAGCGACTAGATTAACTTTATATGTAGAAACACTTTTCTATATGTCGATAAATTTTGCGATTTTCAATTTGTAATTTTTCTTAATGTATTTTAAACAAGTAAGAACGTTGCGGTCGGGCTCTCCCGATTGCTATATACTCTATTTACTCCCTGTTCCCATTAAAAAGGGAGTTATAAAGTACTGCAAATGTGTGTAACAGACAGAAGGAGGCATTTCCGACTATATAAACATATATATATATTCTTGATCAGCATCAACAGCCGCGACGAACTAGCCATGTCCGTCTGTCTGTCCGTCTGTCTGTATGAACGCGTCGATCTCAGAGACTATAAGAGCTAGAGACACCAAACTTGGCATGAAGGTTCCTGTGTACCATACGCATATCGAGCTTATTTCAAATTTCGGATGCACCCCCCACACCTCTGCAAATCGAAAAAAACTCCCACAGCCACAAAGTTTACAGATAATTTTGGTACACATATATGTTGTATCAATGTTGATCAGCTGTGTAAATTTCAACACGATCGGAAAATTAACACCAAAGTTGTGGAACAATCTATTACCCCCGTCTCAGGAGTCAGAAGCAATAGTTTTACACGCACTGGACAAATTAAGTGCGCTGATTGTTTGTGTTGCCGCTGAACTGCCTGAAATTCAAGTTGGGAGCAGGGAGTCTCGTAGTCGGGCACTCTCGACTAGAGCATTCTTACTTGTTATACTCTTTTTTTAATTTTTTTGAAAAAAAAGAGTATATTGGGTTTTTGAAATGTCCGTCTGTCCGTCCGTATGAACGCAGTTTTTTTCCACAGTTTCGAAGCTAGAGCAACCAAACTTGGTATATGTGTTGATATACACCATAGGCAGTCAAAGTGTCAATCAAGCAATGTTTGTTCCTCCCAAACCTGTAGAACTGGCACGGCCAAATTTAAATTGATGGCAAAACTTGAAAGATTTGAGCAAAAATACAATTGCCACGCCCACTTCTGACTGCGTAAAGGAGAGAAAGAGTATATCGCAGTTGGGTGCATCCGATAACTTTGTTGATACTACTTGGACTTTATTTAAAAGGATCCTAGATGCAAAGAAGCATGCTGTAACATGCTCGCAAAAGGACATCAATATACCCTGGCCTGAGTTATGACTTAGTTAGGAGCACGAACATACATAGAAATGTCAAATAATCTAATCTAATCTAATTGTTGTCCTCTGGTGGCTGGCTGTTGTTTTCTTCATGTTGTAGCAAAGCATCTAATGGACCTGGACCTCGACCGGAATCTAGAGTGGACAGCACTAGGGTTCTAATCAGTGCAGCTTCTGTTTGCGGGGCCGTCCGTCTGTCAACAAAGCGCGATATTTGTCAACAGGCGGAACTATAAATATGCATTCAGTTTTTGTTAAGAGTGCGGCGGGGTTTTCGGGTTGTTGGGGGCAAGGCAAATTGGGGAATTGGCGAAATGTCAACCCTTGAAAACAGTGGACGTGAACGAGCAGGCTTTGAAATTGCACTCATGCAAGCTATGCGAGAGTAAGCAAAGGGTAGAACTCGTGTGTCGAGCATTTCATTTCATTCCTACATTTTTTCGGGCACTACATAAATTTTTCGGACTAAAGGAAAAATAAACAAAAATCAACTTAGAATAACAGTAGTTAATTGTGTAACTGCAATAGGAAAGTGAATTAAAGACATTCAATCCAAATAGCCAAGTACATCAACTGCGCTAAATTTTTAAGTGGCAAGCCCCGGAGTTGGAATCCCAGATATAGTAGTATCCCGATATACCCCACAGACGATGTTGCGTCAACTTCAATTGAGAGCACCCATTAAAGGAATGCAGTTGAAGCGCTCCTTAACATACAGTGAGTAACCTAATGCAATACAAATAAACTACTCAATTTGTACTATATTATGCGTATGTGTAACACAAAAACATGATTTTAGTTGTTTATTTTGTATGAAAAAGCTTTATTAAGTTATCTCGTGTATCTAGAATAATGTATGTATATATCTACTTAGATTCAAGCCAGCTACAGCCATTTGCTTTGGTCGAGGTCGTGAAAAAGGAACAGCACCCGAAAATGCGATGCAAGACGGGACGCTCTCTCACATACCAGGTGATGGATAATAATAACCATTACAACAACTTACCTATGGGATACTCCAAAGTGGGCATGGAGATAACTATCTATGATAAGCTACAACACATAAGACAGTACAGTGTTTGCCCAAATCTAAATCCATTGGAGCTGCTACATGCCGATCAGAATAAGATGACTCGCAGCAACAATTTGCCAAAGAGATACTCCGATAATACCAATGGGGTAGCACTCGTAGCATTAGAGCAGCCGCAGTTGGAGCAGCAGACTATGAAAAATGTTGGGACTCCCAAGTCACAGCCACAGCCAAAGATACCAGAGCAGCCGGGGCGCAAGATACCATATTATAATCCACTAAGGCGCCGCAGCAATGTTGATCCGGCACGTGTTCAATATATAAAAGATAGATTTAAGGAGCGCAATATGGATACCGATACAAATAAGCCGCAGGGTAAGAAGTTCGTCTCGCGTACTACGCTGCACTCCGGTCGATTGGACAAGATTGATTAGATCATAACTGCGTGTGGTTATTAGAATAATTACATGAGAGTTCTCTGATTTTCACTGTTTTAAATGATTAATACACATTCGAGAGTCGAGCGTTTTATCACAACTCGAATTTGTTTTAAAAAAACGACTTTAAATATATTTTGTTGGCTTTTTTGGCCTTCTTAAGCAGAAATAGACAATGTAATCGACAGTGTTTGTTTTATATTCTTTTTTTAAATTTTTTTGAAAAAAAAGAAAAAAGAGTATATTTGGCTTGTGTCCGTCCAAATGAACGCAGTTTTTTTTTTCCAGAGTTTTGAAGCTAGAGCAACCAAACTTGGTATGCATGTTGGTATATACCATAGGCAGACAAATTGTCCAGATCAGCCCCCCCACCCCTTCCCCCACAAACCGCAAAAACCTTTATTTTCCACAGTTTTATAGCTAGAGTAATCAAATTTAGCACAAGGGCTACTAATCACTTCCTTAATTGATCTGACTAAAAAAAAGTTGGCCACGCCCATCCCCGCCCTCACAAATAAGCAGTCTGTACCTCTCACACCCCTTTAGCTAGAACCGCCAAATTTTGCAGGTTGAATTCTGTTGCTCTTTATAAGAGATTGGATAAAAATAATTTTGCCACGCCCACCCCCGCCCTTGCAATCGAGCAAGTTTGTTTCTCCCAAACCTGTAGAACGGGCCCAACCAAACTTAAATTGATGGCAAAACTTGCAAGGCTTGAGCAAAAATACAATTACCACGCCCACTCCTGACTCCGGAAAGAGGCAAAAAAAAGAGTATATCGCAGTCGGGTGCCTCCGACTGTAACGTTCTTACTTGTTTTAAGAGAGGTTGTGAAATAACTTCAACAGAAAAACTGTAGTTGGTTTGGGTATCAATGAATATGTGATTCGTGTGAAGCCATCAGGAGTAACGAAAACAGACGCTTTAGCTCCATTGGTCTCCATAAAATACTCAACGGAAGAAAAAACGATGAATGCCAGATTTCAACTCGAAGAGTGGACATGCGCTAGGTGAGGGTCTGCTCTGACTTATGTGTAAACTGTAAAGAAAGAGGCTGCAGATTAACTGGTGCTATCTAGCAACACTGGTTTTAACTGTGAAAATGTTTCAGACATGTGAAATTTAATGCTATTCTCAATAAGAACTGTTTTTTACGATCTTGTCGTAAGCATAACGCTATGTTTCGTTTCCTCGCCCTACATTCTTTAGTTGTCATTGAGCTAAGAAAGTATATGGGCATTTCCAGAAAAAGGTAAGCCAGCAGCGAAAATTTCAAAATCATTATTAATACCTATTTCTTCTGAATTATGTGCTTTAATCGATATAAATTGTTAGAAAATGATAAAATCTAACAATTAACCGACTGGAATCTGCAAAAATGGCTTTTTGCTCTTATTTTGTGTATTTTTAGACCATTTTCTCTTTAATATATACGTTCTCAAATGAGATGATACTTGATGAAAGTTATTTTATAAGACTTCAATAACAACAATCACTAACTAATAGAAATATAAAGAGATCAATTTAATCAAACTTAACTATAAATATTTAGGTGCAAATCAATGAAAATCTTGTAAGGGGACTACTTATCATTCTTTTAATACTTTTTTTTAATTTTGTCAAAGTGTGAAGAAGTGTAGTGTGAAACTTGAAAGATTTGAGCAAAAAAACAACTGCATGGCCCATTTCTGACTCCGCAAAGAGGCTAAAAAAGAGTATATCGCAGTCGGGTGCATCCGACTTAAAATAGGTTTAAAATTACTCCGAAAGACCTGCATTTTGCAAGAGAAATTCATTAAAATTATCAAATTTGCTTACAAATTTAACTTCCGCAACGCAGGATTAGCCTATATCTTAAATTTTTTAATTTTTAAAAATTTCATATATCTCATAATTTTCTCTTAATTAGTACCGATTATACGAAAATTCAATCTTTTAAATCATCTCTAATTAAAATTGTTAAATAAATTTATTTCATGATATGTTGAACGTTTCTTCAATGTCTGATTTTAATATTATTATGCTATAGCATTACTTTTATCTTGAACCATAATTCATTCAAAAAAATATTATATAAATTTCTTCTACTAAACAAATAAGGCTCATGCCTTGTCGCTTGGCCTAGTTAAGTGGCTTTGGCATGCTTTCTCTGTTAACACTCTTTGCTCTTGGCTCTTATTCCTCTGTTCTGTTGTATACTGTCTATTGGCATTCGGAGTCCTTCCATTCAGCTGATTCGACTAAGTGTTTCGCTTTCAGCTCCGTTTGATGTGCACAAGTAGCTGCAGCTTTTGGCGTGGTGCTTTTGAGTGTGCCTCGAAGAATGGCAATCCAGCTACCAGTTTGACTCGGATCCATATCCATCTCAAACAATTCAAAAAGTTAGGGGTGCGAATAGGGGGTGTGCATACAAATCACACTAAACCGAATACGTCAAGGCAGCAGTAGCTTAGCTGCAACAACAACAAAAACTACACGCAGATAGCTTTGGCTTTCCCTTAAGTGCGCCCAACAGCAGTATCACAAAAAATACCCGCAAAAAATCACATGGTCATGGGCATATGGGCAGAGGGGTGTGAGCGTCATGGATGGAGCACCACGACCAGAGCAAGCTAAAAAAAACAAAAAGAAAAAAAAAATATTAAAGACAAAAAATGCTCTGAACAAAAGCTTCCTGACTGCAAAACCAAGTCGGACGGACGCGGTATCGATATCGACACGCCTGGCGCTTGAGAGTTAAGCTTGAGGCTGGCATGGGGGTGGTATAGGGGGTTTTTGGGATTGACTTTGATTCGAGCTATATATCCTGTTTGTGCAGAGATTTAGCTTTGAGCTATGGATATCGCCAGCGCTGCTTTGTGTGCTCCCATCGAAGCTCATCGATTCAGTCGTCGCCAAATCAAGGAATGAGGCATTGAGGTATTGAGATATTGGTATTCGGCTGGAGAATGGGGCTGGAGCTGGGACTGGAACTGGTGTACCGTGTTTCGAGTGTCGGTGTCATGCAGCAAGCTTACATGTTGTCAGAGTGCAGCTTTTTGTTGCCGTTTTTTAATTACATCCTCATCGAGGGGTTCATCAAGCATACGACCCTCGCATGACAACCGCCTTTGGCAAACGGGTGCAAAAAAAAAGAAAGAAAAGCTATCCTCGGCTTGCCCAAGATATATACCCTTGCAGAAAAGCTTTTCATGTTAAAGCTATAAGATATTTTATCCCGATTTCAATAAATGTAATCAAACAATATATGGTATTATAAAAATAGAAAGCGCTGAACTTGGTTAAGATTTATCAACGAATTGTTCCTAGACCAACTATACCAAAGATATATTTATTAGATTTAATTAGTATGTGGTCAGCTGATACAAAATCTACTCTTATTTCGAATAAGACAATTTTTTTCAAATACTTATTATTCCTATGGCAACTAATCGATAAAATTGTCAGATATTGAAATTAATTTGCTTACGTGGATAGATCATACTAAAACTCAAAATTTATATACGAATACATAAGTACATTTTAAAGAAATAACAATGTCTGATGAACCCGACTGCGATATACTCTTTGCGGAGTCAAAAGTGGGCATGGCAATTGTATTTTTGATCAAATCTTTTAAGTTTTGCCATCAATTTAAATTTGGTTGGGCCAGTTCTACAGGTTTGAGAGGAACACACTTTGCTTGATTGCAAGAGCGGGGGTGGGCGTGGCAAAATTATTTTTATCCCATTTTTTTTATAGCGCAACATAAGGCAACCTGCAAAATTTGGTGATAAAGGAGTGTGTCTGTCTGTCCGTCTGTATGATCGCAGTTTTTCCACAGCTTTGAAGCTAGAGAAACCAAACTTGGTATGCATGTTGGTATATACCATAGTCAAACAAAGTGTCAAGATACAATTGCCACGCCCACTTCTGACTCCGCAAAGAGGCTAAAAAAGAGTATATCGTAGTCGGGTCCTTCCGACTGCAACGTTCTTAATTGTTGGAAATAAATCCATGTTTTTCACAGGTTCAATGCACGGTAATGACAAAAATTGTTGTTTTATTTTTTGTTTAATAATTTTTTTATTACTTTTGAAACTGTTTTTATGCTTAAAAAATAAAAAAAAATGTTTAAACTAATTGTTTCAAATTTTTTCAATCCAAATCGTTCAATTTATGCTTAAAAAAAAAAACAAAATTTGCGTTTGATCGTTAATCAACGCCCTTTCTGTGCCACGGCTACTTTTTTTTCAAAATATTTTGGAAGTATCAAGAATATTCACTGAAAATTTCAAATTGATATCTTTAATGGATCAAGAGTTATGATTTTTGCAACCTGTTTGGGGAAAACGCGCCACTGTACGCCGTATACGTGAAACGTGTCTGAAAGGGCTCGTTGTAAGTTTATTGTAAAATTCCAATAACTGCAGTTTAAGCTTAAGCGTCTCGCCTGTGGAACCTTTCAATACAAAAGACAAAGTAAAACAAAACAAGTAAGAATGCTCTAGTCGAGTGTGCCCGACTACGAGACTCCCTGCTCCCAACTTGCATTTCAAGCAGTTCAGCACAAGCAAGTAGGGAACTTAGGTTGCCCAGTGCTTGTCAAACTGTTGCTTCTGCCTGTTTAGATTCTTTAATAACTTTGATAAGACATATTTGTGCACTAAAAACCAAAGCTGTAACCTGAAAATTGTGGCTGTGTGAGTTTTTTTTTTTCGATTTGAAGGGGTGTATGCAATATTTGAAATGCAAACCCAATAAACTCTTTTTACATTTTGGAAAACAGAGTATAATTACAATGATCATAGCTTTTGAACGAGTTTTTGGGTTAGTATAAATCAGTCAAAGTGTATTTTGTATTAAATTAATTCTGCAATTACAAATGTTATCGAAAGGACCCAAAGGCCACATCAACTCCAATTCTTTAAATTGTGCCTTATCTTAGCAAACCTGACATTCTTCTTGTACATATCGTTAGACGCTTTTCGCACCCGTCGCATACTTCGTCACTAGCGTGAACTGCAGTCCACAGTGAAAGACATTGAGAAAAATAAGTAATTGATTTTTGAAAACATATATTTAGCTGATTAGTAGAATTTATAAGTAATTATTATCATGTCGTCTATATTCTAAATATTTCCATTTATGAATTATTCGTTGATTTTGAGCAATTATGAACTGGAGCAGCGCGTTCGGGAACCTCAGCTGTCTGCAAGCCCACTTGACCAGGCCAACAGATGGAGGAGGACTGTCACTCTGCTCAGTTGTGCAAGGGATTGGGAGTGAAATTGGGACTGGGACTGCGATGTGTGCTACGGCGCAGCCAAGGTCATCATCATCATCATCATCGACATCGTCATCGTCATAGTCAACATCAAGGAGACTTGCTCATCCGCAGCAGCAGAAGCAGCAAGAGCAGAAGCAGCAGGTAACGGTAACGATGCGACTCAGAGCAGTTGTCGCTGTCGCTGGATTGGCATCCTTTACAACCTTTGCATCCTCTGCTGCCATTGGTACTTTGGGGATTTTGTGCAGATTTACATGCAAACAATCAAGATATGCCTGGGCTTTCAAGTGGCCCAGCGCAGGGACCTGAATCTGATCCTGAAACAGAAACCAGCTCTCTCACTCCCAGACTCCAACTTTGACTTGAAACGGACGAGCATGTATATGTGGGAACTGTGTCCCGTACTTGTGCCAATACATACACATGTGCACTTCCGTATCAATAAGCACACACATATGTTCTACACTTAATAGAAAAGTGGAGTCGTTTCGATAGATAACACCTGCTAAAATTATTATTTATATCTATGTTTTTGGTCTGCTACGAGTGCGCTTATAAGTTTAAATAGAAGTAAAATAATTGAATGGTTTGATATAAATTGAAAAATTTAAAACAAGAACTTGCTTGAACTGATTTATTTTAAACAATTGATTAACTTATTGAATAACCACCAATGTGGACTATTTGAGAATAATATTCCAACAAAGAAATACATATGTCGGGCTTAAGGACAATAGAAAAGAGCTAGTGTTAGTTTTTATTTAAATTAAAACAAGTATTTAGTCATGCTCGTACAACAAAATCAATTGTTTGTAAAATGCGTGTTCTTCAACAAGGATCCAAATTTACCATTTTAGAAAAAAACAAGTAAGAACGTTGCAGTCGGATTCAGCCGACTGCGATATACTCTTTTTTAGCCTCTTTGCGGAGTCAGAAGTGGGGGTGGCAATTGTATTTGTGCTCAAATCTTTCATGTTTTGCCATCAATTTAAGTTTGGTTGGGCCTGTTCTGGGTTTGGGAGAAACAAACATTGCTCGATTGCAAGGGCGGGGGTGGGCGTGGCAAAATTATTTTCATCCAATCTATTTAATAGGACAATAGAATTCAACCTGCAAAATTTGGGGACTCTAGCTACAGGGGTGGGGGAGAAACAGACTTAGCTCTTTTTTGGGGGCAGGGGTGGGCGTGGCCAAAATTTTTTGTCATATCAATCAAGAAAGTGATTAGTAGCCCTTGTGCAAAATTTGGTTACTCTAGCTGTAAAACTGTGAAAGATATAGGTTTTTGCGGTTTAAGGGGGAAGGGGTGGGGGTGGGGGGAGATCTTGACACTTTGTCTTACTATGGTATATACCAACATGTATACCAAGTTTGGTTGCTCTAGCTTCAAAACTGTGGAAAAAACCTGCGTTTAAACAGACGGACGGACGGACGGACATTTCACAAACCCAATATACTGTTGTTTTCTTTTTTTTTCAAAAAAGTTAAAAAAAAGAGTATAAAAAAAAATAAATAAAAAAGATTTGCCAAACTTGTGTCTACTTTTTTTTACTGTGGATACATTTAAGGGGCAAGGTATTGACAGTGTGTTGCGATGTATTAGCAAATGCCACCGTTGCACGAGTGTTTGCTTTCAACATATTTTCACGTTTGATTTGCCCTTGCCACCTTCAGGTGTGTGTGAGATTTTCCTTTTTTTTGCGTGCTCTGGCTTTGCCCTTGTTATTTGCAATGCTTGTTAAATAAATACATACACTTGTTTTGCATACCGTACTCCGCCACGCAGACTCCCCCCTGCCAGCACACCAAGCCCATACATTGTCTGCCTTGCGCTTAATATTTGGATGTTATTATTGGTTTAATTCAATTGCTACTTATGTATGTATGTAAAGTATTTCGTTTTGCAGCTCTCCAATTTGAGATTACTTGTGCCCTTTGCACCTGTTTCTTTCTCTTTCGCACGCCAACTCTCTGTTTTTCTTTCTCTTTCTGTATGTTTTTTTTTCGTTGGCCTTGTGTGTGTTGTTAAAGGCGAGTTAATTATTTAATGTCTGTCACACAGTGGCTAACACTCGTTGTTAAATGAAAATTGGCATTGTCACTGGACAGCAACAACAGCAACAGAAACAGCGACAGCGGCAGCAATGACCATAACAAGAATATCAGCGACAGCAAAGCGACACACAGCTTGAAACTTGGCAAAGTTAATATACGAGTACGGGCAGCAGCAGGACAAGAGCTCGACATCAGGACATATGTAGACCTGACTGTGCACAAAAAACGTAGAGCATCAATGGCAACAACAATAACAACACGAGAATGTCAGACCGAAAGTGAACCAAAATAACCCCATTGGCAACAACACCAACTCTTCTACTCCCCAAACAAACTATGCCACACAGCCTAACACCCCCCAAAAAGGTATCATGGCTGCCTTATCTACACACCAGGGCTGCATCTCCAGGTTTGCGCGTTATTGTGGTTAAGTCCAAGGTTGGGTTAGGGCTACCATTTTGAATTCTCGGGGAAAGTGCAGCATAGTGCGCATGTAAGGACATATCTGATCTAAGGGAAGGTCTAGGTTAGGTTTATGACTGTCACAGCAAAAAATCCATTTACTTTCAAAGAAAAGTATACTTATGCACATAGCACTATGGGGAATGGGTCGATTTTTTTGGCATTAACTCTACCTCTTGAGCTAGAGACTCCAAATTTTGCACGAATACAAGTAAGACCAAAATAGAATTTTGGAAAAGAAAATATTTTCAATTGGACCACTATAACATATGGCTTCCATAGAAACGCACCAATACAAATAAAAGAAATCGCACGCTCACATGTAGAGAATTTTCAGTTTTTTGCAGTTCCGTGGCAACACAAGCAAGCAGCGCACTTAACTGTTCCAGTCCCTATCAGAGTGTTGTTTCTGCCTGCTGCGACGGAGGTAATAGATTCTTCCATATCTTTAGTGCTATTTATCCGATCGTAATGAAATTTACGCAACCGATCAACATTGATCAAATAAATATGAGTACCAATTTTAATGGGAACAGGGGGTAAAAAACTTGTTTATTAAACCATTACAAATCATTGTTATATGGTTTCCAAGATATTGACAATTCTCTGAGTGTACCTTTTTGAAAAATCGAAAATCTAGCTTTTTCCATTTAGCTAGAAAATAAGCTTTTTTTCCGACTCAGAGACTGATTATATTCTATTTTTTTTTTAATTTTTTTGTGAAGGTTGAATTTTATTGCCCTGTTAAATAGATTGCAATCGAGCAAAGTTTGTTTCTCCCAAACCTGTAGATCTGGCCCAACCAAATATAAATTGATGGTAAAACTCGAAAGATTTTGGAAAAAATACAATTGCCACGCCTACTTCTGACTCTGCAAAGAGGCTAAAAAAAGAGTATATCGCAGTCACGTGCATCCGACTGCAACGTTCTTACTTGTTGGAACTACAGTTCGTCCACATCAACATCCTCCAATTCAATCATCGTTCGATAGCGTTCCCCATTGACTGTAGCATTATGGCCGGCTTCATTTTTGAAGAAATATGGACCAATGATTCCCTCTGCCCATTAAGCACACCAAACAGTGACTTTTTGAGGATGTTCCAGCGTCTCAACAATGGCTTGTTGATAATCATCACTCCAAATGCGACAATTTTGCTTTTTAACGTACCCATCCCACCAAAAGTGAACAAAATTTTGTTGTAAAAATCGGGATCGGTGGCCATCTCAAACCATTATTTTGGTAATAAATATGCACGATTTGCAAATGTTGTTCAGGAGTAAGGCCTATTTTTATACTCTGTTTTCCAAAATGGAAAAAAAGAGTATATTGGGTTTGTGAAATGTCCGTCTGTCCGTCTGTCCGTCTGTCCGTATGAACGCAGGTTTTTTCCACAGTTTTGAAGCTAGAGCGACCAAACTTGGTGTACATGTTGGTATATACCATAGGCAGACAAAGTGTCAAGATTTCCCCCCCACCCCCACCCCTTCCCCCACAAACCGCAAAAAATCTATATCTTCTGCAGTTTTACAGCTAGAGTCACCAAATTTGGCATGAAGACTACTGATGACATTCTCGACCGATCTGTAAAAAAAAAAAATGCCACGCCCACTACCGCCCCTGCAAATGAGCAAAATCTGTATCTCCTACACCCTTATAGCTAGAAACCCCAAATTTTGCAGTATGAATACTTTTGATCTCATCGATAGTTTGGAGAAAAAAATTTTGACACGCCCACCCCCGCCCCCGTAAACAGAAAACAGAGTATATCGCAGTCGGGTGAGCCTGACTGCAACGTTCTTACTTGTTTAAGTTGGCGTTTCCAAAATAGCGTTACGTATTTGTGGGTAAGGGGAGTTGCGGCAAGCAGTTTCGAGGCAGAACACCACGACGAGCAAGGCTCCTGGCGGTTTTCTGCCTTCTGTTATGCTGCCATTCAGATTACATGAATGCAGGGCTGCAATTATTAGCGATAATAGTCTTGAGGGACCGTTTGTGTTGCAAATTAAATATTAGAAGTTTTAAAAATTAGTATGACTCCCAGCATATATTGGGCTATGCATTAAAATTAGAATTTTTATTAAAAAAGGACTTAAAAGTTTCGATTTTTTAATTAATAATGACAAAACGCCAGCAGAAACGCCAACGTGAAAAGGCTAGCTGCCTTTCGTTGCAACTCTCAAAGCAAAATCGACAAAACGCCAACGTGAAAAACAGGTCTTAGTCTATTTATTATGAAATGGCAAACCAAACTGAGCATAAATCAAGTGACAGCTGTCAAAAAGACCAACTCCGAAAAAAGAAGTACCAAATTGAAAACCACATGTCTAAAAAAAACATATTTTATATAATTGATTGAATGATATTTGAATGAAAAGTTTACAAGTGTAAAACTTATTGATTAATTCAGGAGTAATTTCATATCATTAAATACACTATGTCTTTGGAAAGCCAAAACATGAGATCTTCAAAAACTATGTTTCACTAATATAATAACTATAAGTTAAAAGGGCAGAGTAGATCCTTACGAAAACTTGTCAACTATACTCTTAGTGGCCAGGAAACGGTGCGTGATATGAGGCAAATCCCAAAAATTGTGATAATCGACTTTGATGCCGAGTGTCGACGCCGACGCTGATGCAGCATACAATTAGCAGCATGCGACGTTCTCATATCTAAAAGATGCATTCACAATGCCAATGATGTCGCCTGCTTGCAGCCTTTGGTCTGGTTTGGTTTGCCCAAAAAAAAAAAAAAAAAAAAAAAACAGTTACAGCAACACTGACTCTTTCAAATGCAACAAAAGGACACAGTTGAAAGATGTAACTCTGTAGATAGGCCAAAAACTATCCTGTTGTTTTCTCCACATACTCGTACTCTCAATTCAGGCTGAGATTGAGATGGAAACACATTTTGAGATTTAGACACTTAATGCGTCAGCTGCTCGTTGCTTTTATTACACAATATCAGCAATGACTGCGAGGACACACTTGGGTGCAAACGAGCTGATTATTGCCGCCTGATAATGCTCTAATTGCCCTGGAGCGACAAGTCGGCAACCAGCGCTCCTACTGTTCGGGGTTTCGCTACGGGTTCTGGGTTTGCAAAAAACAACAACAACAAAAGTCTGCACTTCTCTTTGTCTTTTATCTTTGTCTTTGATCCTGACAACATGCTGCGTCTTCCGTCTGCCAAACTCTGTCCACACTTTTCACTTTCCACAGTACTGTGTTCAGTGTTTTGTGGAGGTGTTTCATTTGCCCTTTGCATCCTGCGGGGTGAGAGAGATGAGAGGCCTTCATTAGTGTCGTATGTCTGCATGGTAAGTTGGTTTAGTTATCTATCTACTACCCAGGACTCAGTTCGTCTATTCATATTCCTATTCCTATCACTAACCGCAGTTGGTCATTTTTTTGGAAACAGTGCGGCTTTTCTTAAATGTCGTTGCGACAACTGCAACTCAATTGATTTCTATACTCCATTTTTAATTTTTTTTGAAAACAAAAGAAAAACAAGCAAGAATGCTCTAGTCGAGTGTGCCCGACTACGAGACTCCCTGCTTCCAACTTGCATTTCAAGCAGTTCAGCGGCAACACAAGCAAGCAGTGCACTTAACTTGTCCAGTGCCTGTCAAACTGTTGTTGCTGCCTGCTAAAACGGGGGTAATGGACTTTTCAATAACTTTGGTGTTATTTATCCGATCGAAATGAAATGTACGCAACCGATCAACATTGATTAAACAAACATTTGTACCAAAAATCAAAGCTAAATCTTTAAAATTGTGGTTGTGGGAGTCTTTTGCGATTTACGGGGGTGCGGGGGTTGCATTCGAAATTTGAAATAAACTTGATCTGCGTATGGTATACAGGAACCTGCATGCCAAGTTCGGTGTCTCTAGCGCTTATAGGCTCTGAGATCTGTGCGTTCATACAAACAGACAGATGGACAGACAGACGGACATGGCTAGTTCGTGTCGGCTGTTGATGCTGATCAAGAATCTATATGGTTTATATAGTCGGAAATGCCTTCTTCTGCCTGTTACACACATTTGCAGTACTTTATAACTCCATTTTTCCCATTTCTCATGGGAACAGGGAGTAAAGAGTATGTTGGGTTTGTCAAATGTCCGTCTGTCTGTCCGTCCGTTCGTCCGTCCGTTCGTCCGTCCGTATGAACCCAGTTTTTTTCCACAGTTTTGGAGCTAGAGCAACCAAACTTTTTAAACATTTTGATATATACCATAGGCAGACAAAGTGTCAAGATATCACAAACCTGTAGAATTGGCTCAACCAAACTTGAAAGATTTTATCAAACATACAACTATCACGCCCAATTCTACCTCCGCAAAGAGGCTAATAAAAAGAGTATATAGCAGTCGGGTCCGTCCGACTACAACATTCTTGCTTGTATTATATATAGAGTAGATACAAAATATAAATTTAGAAGAGTTTATCGTATTGATAATAATTTGATAGGGTAATATATTGGGCTGTTACCTCAAATACCTCATAAGCCAAATACGATAGCACACTACAATTACATATAAGTAAAACCCAAAGGTTGACCCAATAAAAACAAGTTCGCAGATAGTAGCACATAGCAATGGGAAATTGAAAAGGCGAAAACAGCCGCAATGGGAATGGATCCCGATACTCGTATAAGGAGGCCTGTTTAGGTTCTTTGGGGGGTGTTGGGGCAGCTTAAGTGTCCAACAAGATTTGATTTTTATCGCAAGTAGATTTGAATTTTATTGCGTACGAAATTTTCGATACAATCAGTGGCCATAAAAAGCGACTGGAGCCGTCTCCACGTCGCGTCGCCTGCCAAATGGCCGAACGTCCCCAAATGAGCCGGTTCACTCAATTGGGTACACGGGGGGTTGAGTTTTAAGGATGGAGACAATATTGAAGTTTGACCCAACAAGGACTCTTTGGGGCTGCTGCCGTCGATAAGGCGGCGCCGTGGACATTTCTTGGCCACGTTGGCGTCATTTTCCACGCAATAAAATAAACATTCAAAACGAAATCAAACTAAACGCTGCATGTTGATGCCGGTCCAAAATTCGGACTGTGTCCCAGTTGATTCTGTTTCTCTTTTCCTTTTGCCTTCGCAGGAACACAGATAGAAAGGCTTTGAACTACTCTCTGGCCTCTTTACCCCTCCCCGGGGGCCATTCATCAATGTAGCACATTTCATTTTATGCTCATTTTTATTTCATTTTGCATTTTGTGTGACCCCTGGCCGCTGGTCACCATCCACATGCCGAGCACAAATCCTCACCAACAAATCCTTTTACTAACTAATAGTTTGGGTAAACAAGAGTCAGTGGAGTGCTATGAAGGGTTAGCTGGACGGACGATCGAAAGAACATGCTTCGTTAGCTTTTGCGAGCTCGATTTAATAAGTTGAAATCTCAATCGTCTTTCAATTTCCATTATCTATCTGCTTCATGCTGATGCTGCTGCTATTGTTCAGGAGAGTAAAGGGTGGGGGCAAAGGTTGTGCAGTGGTGGAGAATAAGGCATGGGGAATAAGCACATCAAATGCGTTTATTAGGACTTAAATGCAATGTGACAACTTGAATGGCCACCCACGATGCGGCTAAGGGCCCTAAAGTGTCTTGGCCACAGTGTGTTTGGGTTTGGGTTCGGGTCCTTGTTTACTTCTGGCGGGTTGAGTAGCTGTAGCAGCAGAAGATAATCGTAAAACGGCTGAAAGACTGTTAGACAATAAGAAAACAGGAACAGGAAACGACAATGGCGTAAGGTCTCAGCTACTTTCAGTGTTTTGTGCTCTCTCCGTGTGTGGTGACATCATCGTCCATTATAATTTGGGCCATAGAGCATAACAATTACCACCGACTAGGATGAGAGGCCCCCAGACAATGCAATGCTATAGTTTTTTTTGGCCACAGCTCTCGATTGCTTCATTTGGCCACCATATACACAAACCACTGTGCCCTGTGATGCTCTGTTGCTCTATTGCTCTGTTGCTCTGTCCTGTGTACTGTGTGTTTCTCTGAATCAGTGAGTTATTGGCTCAGTCACAATGGGATCTACTTGGGCCACTTTTGATTTATATTGCGGATGCGCCTGGCACTTTACAGCCGTCTTGTTGACTTGGCTCATAATTATAATTGTCTAGCCTTTTGGCAGCTACCGAATAGCTACAAAACGCAGTTCAGCTGCAAAATCTCAATAAAGATTCCGCTGCAGTTTGTTGCTTTCAAACTGTTTTATACTCTGTAATAGGTTGGAATTTTTTACTGAGCACATTTGAAATATTCAGTCAATCTAGCCATGTCCACCTGTTTGTCCGTCTGTCTGTATGAACAATGTGATCTCGGAGACTATAAGAGCTAGAGACACCAAACTTGGCATGCAGGCTCCTGTATACCATACGCAGATCAAGTTTATTTCAAATTTCCGAGGCACCCATTTTTCATTTTTTTATTTCGGGATTGAATCAAGATTAAAATGAGTTTAAAACTCAATCGGTTTTAAAATGGGCTTAAATTAAGAAATACGTTCTTGATGAAAACGTACTTAAATCAAGTATTTTGTACTCCGTTTAATAAAATCCGGGATGACCGTACTTCTGACACCAGAATACTTCGTTTTAAGTACGGATTACCTGATGATTTTTCGGTGTGCACTCCTTTACTCTCTGGCAAACAGGACATGAATAGGCGCAACGACAATTCAATTATTGAATCGTACAAAAAACTAAAGCAAAAAGTGGCTGTGTTCTTGCAAACAGAACGAAAAATGTCTCATAGAAAATATTGCTAGTTGAACAATTGTAGTTGTTTCTAATATCATTTTTAAATTGGTCTGCGGTCCGTGACGTCGTTTCTTATGCCTATCCAACATACTATATACAATATGTATTATATACTTAACATCCTTAAACTGTACGATTTTTATGCGTGCGCATAAAAAAAGGGCAAATCAAAACAAGCTATAAAAATGGTAAAAATAACTCCCCCAATATCCAAACTCACCCAAACAGGCGCACACAAACACATTTGGAGCCAAGGAAATTGTCATTAGACATGCCGAGTTTATGATTGCTGCTCTGATTTTTATACTCTTTTTTAAATTTTTTTGAAAAAAAGAGTATATTGGGCTTGTGAAATGTCCGTCTGTCCGTCTGTTTTTCTTTCAGTTTTGATGGTAGAGTAACCAAACTTGGTGTACATGTTGGTAATACCGTACACAGTCAAATTGTCAAGATTTTCCCCCCACCCCCTCCCCTACAAACGGCAAAACACTGCATCTTCCACAGTTTTACAGCTTGAATAACCAAATTTGATACTAGGACTAATAATCACTTCCTTGATTGACCTGACTAAATATAAACTGGCCACGCGCACCCCCGCCCCCGCATTGCCGCGCTGACTTCTGACTCCTTAATGAAGCGAAAAAAGGGTATATCGCAGTCAGGTGTATCCGACTGCAATGCTCTTACTTGTTTTTTAAATTTTTTGTTCTTATACTAGATTTGTAACCACCCAATGCACCCACTATTGCCCCACCCCAACTCCTCCCCCTCTTAAGTTAACCATTTTTTGGTAACCCTTCTGTATTCATATTGTTGTTGTTGTTGTAGTTGTTGTCGCTGCTGTCGCACTCTCACAAACTCATAAATTGTATAAATTGTTGGGCTATTATTTCTCGTTGCTGTCAGCGCAATATTGCGGAGGCAAGTGTCACAGGAGGCGAATTCTCCAAACGGAGAGAGAAAGAGAGACAGAGATACAGCTTGTCGCATTCAAAAATACATATGATACATAGGTCCTTGCACAGTAAAAAATCATTTTCGATATTGATTGAACGAATTTCAAAGAATTTGAACAGATTTTTGAACAAACAAAATACCATAAACCAGCATTTATTTTTAGCTGTTTCAATTATAGCTTTTACCAATTAAATCTTATTTTAATACCCTTTTTTTTAATTTTTTTGAAAAAACAAGTAAGAACGTTGCAGTTGGATGCACCCGACTGCGATATACTCTTTTTTTCGCCTCTTTGCAGCGTCAGAAGTGGGCGTGGCAATTGTATTTTTGTTCAAATCTTTCAAGTTTTGCCATCAATTTAAATTTGGTTGGGCCCGTTCGTTTGGGAGAAACAAACTTTGCTCGATTGCAAGGTCGGGGGTGGGCGTGGCAAAATTATTGTTATCCAATCTATTTTATAGGTTAACAGAAGTCAACGTGCAAAATTTGGTGATTCTAGCTAAAGGGGTGTGGAAGATACAGACATTGCTTATTTTGTTTAGCTCTTTTTATACTCTTTTTTTTTATTTTTTATCCGTCCGTCTGTCCGTTTGTCTGTATGAACGCAGTTTTTTCCACAGTTTTAGAGCTAGAACAACCAAATTTGGTATACATGTTGGTATATACCATAGACAGACAAAGTGTCAAGATTGTTCATATCAAAGTTTATTTTTGTTGATTGATTTTTGATTGTTCCAACGACAGCTACAAGATATAATAGTGAGAGTTTTTCTTCTAATAATAATCGTAAAGCAATTAATATAATTTTCAGTAAATCAGTTAGAGACAGCATGAACTCCACGACTTTATCTGAATTGCCTGAAGTTATTCAAACATCTGTTTAAATTTCGATTTTTGATTAAGTAGTTCAGCAAAAATTATTATACCTTTGCAGAAGGTATTATAAAGTTGTCACGAAATGTGTAACGCATTGAAGGCGACGTCTCAGAAATAAAAAATGTATATTCACGATCAGCATCAACACCCGAGTTATGTCCGTCATGTCCATCTGTCCGTCTGTCTGTCTGTCTGTCTGTCTGTCTGTCGGTTTATATGCGAACTAGTCCCTCAGTTTTAGAGCTATCGTGATGAAACTTGGCACAGATGCTTATTCTTTTTGCAAGCAGTACATATGTATGTCAGAATCGGTCAGATCGGACCACTATATCTTATAGCTGCCATAGGAACGATCGGTTGAAAAATAAGTTTTCTTATGCAAACCTTTTCAATATATATATATATATATATATAAATTAAATTTCTTTCTTTTTTTTTGTTAACATGACTCTTTTTCTCTCTCTCTCTTTCTCTCTTTTAACTTTTAATTAAATCAAAGCTATTTTTTTTTACAGTGTATCCATTTATATTATGTACATACAACCGTTGAAAGTTACAATTTTTTAATTCAATTGACAAGCTATTTGTGAGGAAATGGTTTTATATTATTTATTCAAAATATTTGATATCGCTTGCTACATATTTTGACCAACTTTCAGCCAAGTTGTCGATTCCTCGCCAAAAGAATTGTTCATCTTTTCAGCCAAACCAATCATCTAGCCATTTTCAAACATTTTCGAATGAACCAAAGCGATGCTCGTTCAATGAGTGTCCTATCGGTGCAAACATGTGGTAATCAGATGGACCTAAGTCTGATGAGTAAGCCGCATGGGCAAGCGGTTCACATACATCCAACCATTTTTCAAAATCAGTGATGA
The DNA here is from genome assembly GCA_949708635.1 of Hirtodrosophila cameraria. Taxonomy (NCBI): domain Eukaryota; kingdom Metazoa; phylum Arthropoda; class Insecta; order Diptera; family Drosophilidae; genus Hirtodrosophila; species Hirtodrosophila cameraria. Next base: position 17,553,174 of record OX453090.1, read on the forward strand.
CTTTTTTTGTGTCTGCCGAGCAGCATTTCAGATGTGGTTGTTCTGGTTTCCTTCTGCCCCACCTTCAATATCTTCCCCATTGCTTTCAAACGTCTTCCTACTGCAAATCTTGGTACTCCGAGTTGTTCTGCGAGTTCTAGTTGAGTTTGACACGAATCTTCTTCCAGCAACTCCTGCAATTCAGTGTCCTCGAACTTTTTAGCTTGTCCCGGCCTATTTTAGTCTGTCACATAAAGATTACCGCATTTGAAGCGCTGAAACTAATTTCCACATGTTTTTGTGATGGTCCATTGTCGTCGCAGGCCTCCACTAACGAACTATGAGCATTATATGCTTTTTATACTCTGTTTTTAATTTTTTTGAAAAAGAAAAAAGAGTATATTAGGTTTGTGAAATGTCCGTCCGTCTCTCTGCCCGTCTGTATAAATGCAAGTTTTTTCCACACTTTTGAAGCTAGAGCAACCAAACTTGTTATACATGTTGAAATGTACCATAGTCAAGATCTAGAATCACCAAATTTTGCAGGTTGAATTTTGTTGCCCTATTAAATAGATTGGATAAAAATAATTTTGCCACGCCCATCCCCGCCCTTGCAATCGAGCAAAGTTTGTTTTTCCCAAACCTGTAGAACGGGCCCAACCAAATTTAAACTGATGGCAAAACTTGAACTTGAACTTTTAACAACAACATACAAATAATACATACATTAAACATTAATACAAACAAAAATATTTACAATAATATTATATAATTGAATTTTAATTTATTTCGTACACAAAAAAAAACAAGTAAGAACGTTGCAGTCGGATGGACCCGACTGCGATATACTCTTTTTTTCTCCTCTTTGCGGAGCCAGAAGTGGGCGTGGCAATTATATTTTTGCTCAAATCTTTCAAGTTTTGCCATCAATTTAAGTTTGGTTAGGCCCGTTCTACAAGTTTGGGAGAAACAAATTTTGGTCGATTGCAAGGGCGGGGGTGGGCGTGGCAAAATTATTTTTATCCAATCTATTTAATAGGACAATTGAATTCAACCTGCAAAATTTGGGGACTCTAGTTAAAGGGGTGGGGGAGATACGGACACTTTCTTATTTGTGGGGGCGCGGGTGGGCGTGGCCGAATTTTTTTTGTCAGATCAATCAAGAATGTGATATGTAGCCCTTGTGCCAAATTTGGTTACTCTAGCTATAAAACTGTGAAAGATATAGCTTTTTGCGGTTTGTGGGGGAAGGGGTGGGGGTGGGGGGGAAATCTTGAAACTTTCTCTGCCTATGGTATATACCAACATGTATACCAAGTTTGGTTGCTCTAGCTTCAAAATTGTGGAAAAAACCTGCGTTCATACAGACGGACAGACGGACAGACAGACGGACAGACGGACGGACGGAAATTTCATAAACCCAATATACTCTTTTTTCCTTTTTTTTCAAAAAAGTTAAAAAAAGAGTATAAAAATGATAAATTGCGTTCAGCCGAACATTCCTCAAAGCCAAAATACCCTTTCGACAATTCATTTAAAAAAGGCTATTCGAACGAAACAAAACTCTAGAAACTACAGAGTAGCATAGCATATTCAATCACTGGTCAGGAGTCGTGTTAGCGTTAGTTTTATGTTTATTTTAAGATTTAGGGTTACATTTAGGCTTAGAGTTGTACCCTTACCCTGCCATAAGTCATAAAATATATATATAATTCGCACGAATTCGGGTGCAGACAAATCCTTTTTTCCATCATTTTTTTGCACATTAAATTGCAGTTTTTTCGTCAAATTTTTCTGTCTCTGCTTTATTGCTATTTTTGTTGTACGGTTAGGAAGTCAATTGCTTTATGATGCAACCCCCTGTTTGGGTAAGGGTTAAACTTAATTCTAAGCCCAGAGTAAACCCACCCAGCACAGCCGGTGTGGTAGATTTCAACAGGAAACACTGCTGCCAAATGGAGCATTGAATAAACTGATTTAGTCAGAATGTTCAACAATAAACTCTGGATACATACATACATATATGTATGTTTAAAATGGATTTTGAATGGTGATATGTACATTGCTAATCAGTGCAAGTTTCAAAATCCGCAATTTGAATTTTATAAAAAAAAATATATAAACTAATTTCGATCGAATTATATTTTGATAGTTATACTTAATGCTGGGTTTCCACAGGAATGATATATGACAATAGTTTTAATTAATTTAGTTGCTTTAGTATGCTATACCACCAATTAAAATTCAAAAATCTGTCAATTCAAATTAAAATTATTTTTTTGTTGCAAAACCAAAGATTTCTTAAAAAACTTACAAAGTAAACGCTTTTCAGCTTATCATAAAATTGTTCATATTTGCTATCATATCATATTTGATTCAACAGGCACATCATATTGGATATGACGCTTTCGCTATAATATGCCAACATTATGAGATATGACAAACATGATGTGATTCATGTCACGTGTTTCCACTAACGAATATGATACAATATGACAATAGTTGTCAGATCCAGAATATGACAACTTTTCAAGACCGTTTCCACAAAAAACATGATATTGTGACAATAAAATATGACAATTTGATATGATATGAAATGAGAACAACTACTTTTGCTTGCACTTTATCTTAAAATTTAATATACATTTTATTTAACTAATATTGTAGATGTAAATCAAATGAAAAAGTGGCCAATTCCTTGTTACTATATATAATATTAAACCTATGAAAAAGTTGTGTTTAAAAATGTTGTTTTTGTTTTTGTCTGTGAAATCTGTATGTGCCCCCTTTGGTTGCATGCCTCCAACAACCGCAACAATAACTAACAAAATATATACCTAAAATGAGTTTGTAAACTCTATTTGCTTAGTTTCTGCTTAACACAACGCATAACAATTACATAATGGCTGATAAACAATAGGCAATGTGCAATTGTTGCTTTGGGCAGCGAAATCCCAGCCAAAACTTCATGGTAATTACATAGACAAGACACCAATTCAAGGATACTTTATGACCAGACCAAAACAGAACACAACAGAACTGAGCTGAGTTTTTGCGGGTTGCATAGAGTTGAATCATTTTCTGGGTAATATCTGCCTACCTGACAATGTTGTTGTTTTGCTGGGAATTGGCATTGCGTCAGGGCACAGGCAACTTTATGTAATGGTCCTTTGAAGTCAAGGACACAACTGCCAGGACATTCTCGCATTTGACTACCTGCCACACTTCGAACACGCGGCAAAACTCTTTTCTTTTTTTTTTTCTGTCGTTAAAAGTACTTTTTCGCAATTTCTCTCACTCGGACATTTTTCGTGGGAAAAAAATAATAGAAAGGATTCGAGTGAGAGAATAAATACTTCGTATTCAGCTAGCCAAGTAGCAATGAAAGCGCACATTTTTTGAAACTGCAATTGAAATGCAGCCAAAGCTAAGCACTGAATTCTCAACCATTTAACCGTTTATTTGCCAGTTATTTTAGCCATTTATTTAGCCGTTTATTTTAATTTTTATGACTGCTGCCAACTGGACTGCTATTGTAAATGGTTTTTTTCTTTATTTTGTTTCGCTCCTGCACGATTATTCTACATCAATTATTGTTCAATAAATTTGATCTAATCACCTCGAAGAAGAGAAAACAAAAAATTACTCTTTCGATGGCTTAATTTAAGAAGCTTTCATTAACATGAGAGGAATTTGAAAACTGTAAAGCTTAAAAAAAGACTCAAGTTATCTGTTCCTTTAATATAAAGCTACACAGAAAAATAAAAGTAATCCGTACTTAAAACGAACTTAGAGCTCAGCCGGCGTCCATATCAAATATGTAAGTGCTTGACTCATAGTCATGGCTGAGCTGACAGAATTACTAATTGGGAATTTTAACGTTAACTTAGTCAACCAATCCTGACTTAAGGAACATTTTCTTAAATGCTCGGATCAGCATGGCACGTTTCAAATTTCCCAGAAAAACTCAAACAACCGAGACACACACCATCCTGCGCTGCTGGAAGAGGGCATGGAGAATAAACGTATTGGTGCGGGAATTAGATCCTAGGCACTTCTGAAGATTGAATGCACTGAGGTCCTTGTCGATGGCATGAAATATGTAGAGCAGGCGGCCGAGACTTACACGCTGGTTATCTGGAGTTATACCAATAAGAAATATCGAACTACAAATTCCAAACAGGAGTTACATGGAGTTATATGCATCATGGACTGAATAGAGCAACAGCACATTCACTCAATTCTCATGATTGCCAAGGGATCCATTATTTTTAATTTTTTTTTAAATAACAATTATGGATTAATAGTTATTTTTGAATTATATTATAAAAGTTACAAACTAATTTTTATTAGTAATTTTTACAATAAATGTCAAAAATAATTGTTAAGCTGTAATTTTTATTATAAAAATTGTAATCATTCAGTCCCTGGCATATTTATATATATTTATACTCTTTTTACTCCCTGTTCCTATATAAAATGGGAAAAAGGAGTTATAAAGTACTGCAAGGTATGTAATAGGGAGAAGGAGGCATTATTTGATCAGATGGCTGTAGCAGAAGATATATATAAAAAAACAAGTAAGAATACTCTAGTCGAGTGTGCCCGACTACGAGACTCCCTGCTCCAAACTTGCATTTCAAGCAGTTCAGCGGCAACACAAGCAAGCAGTGCACAGCTGTTACACACATTTGCAGTACTTTATAACTCCCTTTTTCCCATTTTTAATGGGAACAGGGAGTAAAAATCCCATATTACAAAATAATAAAAACCGCGATTATCTCAAAAACGGCACGTAGTTTTTGAAAATGGTGACTGTAATTTTATTTGTAGGTATACTCTCTACCGAAATTTACCATCAAATCTCGGGCACCAAACAATAAATGGTAATTTCGTCAGCCTGTGTAATTGAACGAGCAAAATAATGAAATCAGCAGGAACAAAGTCAAAACTTCAGCGAATCCCACATTTAAATCAAATTAAAAATCGAATACACAAGAATCACACTTCACAAGCCAATTTTTGGGAGCTGGTCTAGACAAATGATGGCTCATTGATTAGACTGGCTTGGGTGTTAGGCTATATGGCGGTGGCTGCTTGGGTGATTCTTTGGGTGTTGGCTTCTGATTTCCAGTTTCCCGTGCTACCCTCTCAAAAGCTCTGGCTGTTTTCGTTTCGTTGTTGATTTCGCGTCTGATACGATTAAAGTAGGGTATTAAAACTTGCTAACTACTATTAATTAATATATGATCTTAGAGCTACAAGTATGACTGATAATTTATTGCCCTGGTAGTCTTGATTCAACTATACTGTTTTAACAAGTAAAAATGCTCTAGTCGAGTGTGCCCGACTACGAGACTCCCTGCTCCCAACTTGCATTTCGAGCAGTTCAGCGGCAACACAAGCAAGCAGCGTACTCAACTTGCCCAGTGCATGTACAACTGTTGTTTCTGCCTGCTGAGACAGGGGAAATAGATTTTTCCATAACTTTGGTGTTATTTGGAATGCAGGAACCTGCATGCCAAGTTTGGTGTCTCTAGCTCTTATAGTCTCTGAGATCGACGCGTTCATACAGACAGACGGACAGAAAAACGGACATGGCTAATTCGTCTCGGCTGTTGATCCTGATCAATAATATATATAGTTTATATAGTCGGAAATGCCTCCTTCTGTCTGTTACACACATTTGCAGTACTTTATAACTCCCTTTTCCCATTTTTAATGGGAACAGGGATTAAAAATTTTGGAAAATAGTAAATATAGAATTTTACTAAGTTTAATATATTTAATGATGCGTAAATTACTTCTGATAGGAACTGTAATTTATTTATCTGTAAGTAATGTTAACTTATTTTCTATTATTTTTTTCTTACTTTTTTCTTTTAAATTTAAAATAATTATAATTAGTATATTGGGTTACCGAAATGTCCATCTTTCCGTTAGTCCGTATGTTTATCTGTCTGTCCGTTCGTCCGTCGACCTCAGAGACTATACGAGCATACGAGAGACATCAAACTTGAAATTAAGGTTGCCGCATACTATACGCAGATATCTCTTTATTGCCCTTGTATGCGTAATTGATTTCAAATAAACATATTGTTGAGATTTTAAACGATGGATGTAGGGAGTCTGGTACACACTCCCGATTAGAGCATTCTTATTTTTACTCTCTGTTCCCATTAAAAATGGGATAAAGGGAGTTACAAAGTACTGCAAATGTGTGTAACAGGCAGAAGGAGACATTTCCGACTATATAAAGCATGTATCTTCTTGATCAGCATCAACAGGCGAAACGAACTAGCCATGTCGGTCCGTCCGTCCGTCTGTATGAACGCGTCGATCTCAGAGACCATAAGAGTTAGAGACACCAAACTTGGCATGCAGGTTCCTATATACCATACGCAGATCAAGCTTATTTAAATTTCGGATACAGCCCCCCGCACCTCCGCAAATCGAAAAATAGCTCCCACAGCCACAATTTTAAAGCTACAGCTTAGATTTTGATACACATATATGTCGTATCAATTTTGATCAGTTGCGTTAATTTCATTAAAATCGGATAAGAAACACCAAAGTTATAAAAGAATCTATTACCCCCGTCTCAGTGGGCAGAAACAAGAGTTTGACATGCACTGGACAAATTAAGTGCGCTGCTTGTTTGTGTTGCAAGTTGAAGTGCAAGTTGGGAACAGGGAGTCTCGTAGACGGGCACACGCGACAAGAGCATTCTTAATTGTTTTTAATAAAGGCAGCAATTTGCGCAATGCTTACAGGCGACCCTCTGTAGGCCGTTTATTGCCGAACTTTTTTGTTGCTGATATTTTTAAATATTTTTTTATTTGGTTCCAACGGAAGTGGCCATTTTTGTGTTTAATACATTCTTTTTTTTTGTTTATTTTTAAATTATTTTTTTTTTTCTTTGATTCATTTTTGTTGTCATAAGCAGCGCATAAGCGTGTGCAAAGAGCAGGCAGTGCGGAGGAATGGAATGAGCTGATCTATCACAACAAATGTGAAGCTGCAGCACGAAGTCAAGCTGATGATGGAACAATCGGCACAGACACACACATACACATACACACACACACACACTCAGATGTACAGACCACAGACCACACCCACACGGTGGTCAATTAAGCCGTTAATATGCGACTGACGAACCGGTTATGATGGTCTGGTCTCGAAATCCGAATGTGTTTGAATGCCTGTTATTGTCGGCTGCTCCCTGTGGCTATTTGCTTAGCTCCAATTATGATAGGATGGGCCCCCCCAGAGGGGATTGGAGCAGCTTAGGGCTTTACGTTATTTGGTGCGAGCGAGTTTATTGAAACATTTTTCATCATTTTCTTAAACAAGTCCTCCGTAACAGGACAATGGTCGTGTTGTTTAGGCTTTGATTTTTAGATTTCTGGTTTTTTTTTTTGTAGGAACTGTCGATTCATAAATCATGTCACAACCTGTGGTCGTTGGCTTGGTTCTTTGGTGCCAGCTCGTCTGGGGCCACAAAAACTGAAAAGGAAATAAAAATTGAAAACAAAAAAATGAAATCAAAACTCTTATCGGTGATTCCTACCCTCTACACTTGATTTGTTCGCTTTGTGCGGTTTTTTGAGGTCGCAGATCGTAAGGTCTCTCAATGACAAATAAAAACATCAAATCATTCATAACACTTGTTTGGGTTGGCATTGATTGAGCCAACACACCCCATGATCCTGACCAAAAAACCAGAACGACAGCAGCCACAATCAAAGAATAGAGATACCTGACCATTTCCCCTGCATTGTTCCCATTTCCAATCGTTAGACCAATTCGAAACCTGCCTCAAAAATCAACTCAGCTTCACTTTCATTCATGGTTCTTTTAGTATTGGAGAATCTTTTCAGTGTTTAGCGATTTATTGTTTGTACCATATAAATTGGTTTATGAAAACATAACCAGCCTGCAGCAGTTCTCTTGAATTTTTGGTTCCTTTATGCCTTATGTTTCACATATTGTTTGATGAGATTGATTAATGCTTTGTTCCACTGATTTCCTTTTCTTTTTTTTTGATATTTGTTATATGTATTAAATACTTGTAGTTGACTCTTTACGTTGGGGATTGACTTTTCATGCTTCGATTTGTTTGTTAATGTGGCTTGTTTGGCAGTGCCTTTTTTACAGGTTGCAATTGTTATTGTTGTCGTATTTGTTGTTTTCATTTCCACAGTGGATTTTTATTAAGCCTATCAATATGTCTGCTAGATTGCTGCCTGTTTATCATCAAATATGCTGCGTCATGCTTATAACTCTTACAGTTTAAGCTAACAGCAATTTTGTGAATTGTCAATGAAATTGTTAAATTTTACAGGATATCAATAATTTAATAAAGTTCAAGATCTGTTTAAGCACACAGAAAAAAAGTTGCTGGCATATTTTAAATTTTTTAACCTTGATTTTAGCCCGGCATAGTATTTAAAATGTCAAGTACGATTCGTACTTGGTTTTCCTTGAATCAAGTAACATGTACTGCAAATGAGTACATAATACTTTATTTAAATATGAACATTTTAGATTGAGTCAAAACGTACTTAAATCAAGTACAAAAATTTGATATAAGTCTAAAAATACTTCTTCTAAGTACTGCTGTACTTATATTAAGACCGGGTAGCCATTTTAAAAATGAGAGTGAGCGAAATTTACTCTCTCAGCTGCTCTCTTTCTCCGAGATTTTAAGTACATTTTTCTTAATTCAAGTATAAAGTTCTTAATTCAAGTATTAAGTAGGGTTGTTTGACTAAATCAACGTTAAAATTCCCAACTAATAATTCTGTCAGCTCAGCAATGACTATGAGTTAAGAACTTACATATTTTAAACTAAGATTGTTTTTTTTTTTTTCTAAAAAAACAAGGAAAATTATAAGTATTTCGGGATTGAATCAAGCTTAAAATGAGTTTAAAAATCAAGCTGTTGTAGGCTTGAAATGGGCTAAATTTAAGTAATCCGGGTTTGATGAAAACGTACTTAAATCAAGTATTTTGTATTCGGTTTAAGAAAATCCGGGATGAGCGTACTTCTGACACTAGAATACTTAGTTTTAAGTACGGATTACTTTATTTTTTTTTTCTTATTTTTCTATTGACAAAATGCTTAATCCTTTATTTATTTTGGAATTGGTTAATAAATCAAAATCGTGTATCCGTAATGCTGAATCCATAAATGATATAAGCAATGCATCCACTTTTCCGCTTGTCACGAAATGATGAGAAAATTGTTGTAATAAAATATTTCAATGAAAGAGTTGAAATAGTGAATTAACAAAGTCTTCTCGAATCAATGTGGATTATCCATACCGACTGTTTTCTCTACTTATGTTCTGCTACCAGTTTGTCCTGAAATCGATATACTATTTACATCCAATTAACAGGATATTCCTAGCATTTCATATTTTTCACCCCACTGACCTTTTTCCCCGTTCCCCACCTAAAATGTAATAACACCTCTCACTTATCCTCTGTTGTTCGCTTATTTTCAGTAATTTCTTTTTATTTTTTTGATGGAAAGCTCGTATATATATTTTATACTAGCATTTTCCGGTGTGCGGTGCAACGCCCTGTATAAAACCATATTCGCCCTTAACCACCAGTTTTAACCCAACAGGGTAAATTTGAAAATTGGTGTCCAATTTTTATTGAACTTTCATACAGATCTTTAAAAATGAGTTTTGAAGCAAATCGCAGAAAAACTCAACTTTCGCTCATCTTACCACCCACTTTTTCACCCAGGGGGTGAATTTTTCGGGATATTGGTATGCAGTTTTTTAATGAATTTTCATATAAATCTTTGAAAATGGATTTGATGCAAATCGCGTAAAAACTCCAATGTAGCCTTTTTTACCACCACCCCGGGAAATTGGTATGCACCTTTTATTTAATTTTTGTATAGATCTTTGAAAATGAGTATGAAACAAATCGCATAAAAACTCAACCTTGCACCCCCACACTTTCCGAGAACTTGGTATGCAGTCATAAATTATTTTTTATATATATCATTGAAATTAAGTTTGAAGCTGATCGGATGATAAACAAAAAAGTTGCTTACAACGGTTTTCCGCGAATTTTCCATGTATCTCGACCGAATTTTCCAACCTCCGAGAATAGTGCTCACTTTCGGCGCAGTACTAAACTACTGTACAAGTTTCAGTCTTCTAGCTCTTATGGCTTGGGCCCTGCGTTGGTTGCCAATCGCCCGAGAGGACAAACTCTTTTATATATATAGATAGATAGGGGTGTTGTGTAAGTGCATGTGTGAGTCCTGCGTATGTTCTTTATGCCCGTGTCAATCAACAAATTTATGTGCAAATTATCGCGGCAGCTATGACAACCTCAGGTGGTGTTGCAAGGTGGTTGATTTGCTTTTGTGGTGCCAGAGCCCAGCGTAGCTTCTGTTGTTGCCAATTGTTGTTACTAGTTGTTGTTGCACTTGTTTAAACGCATTCGCCATGCCTGTGATATGCGCGAACAACAATATAAATGATACACAGAGTCTGTGTCAGGATTTCAACCCAGGGTTGTCTCAACATTCATTCAGTTCTATAACGCTATACCACACCACATCACCCCCCTCCAGGCAGACTTGAGCTCGGTGATAACGCGAAATAATTGCGTGACAACCATGTTGCGATAATTTTCAATTAAACGGCATTTTCTTTTTCCTTGTTTCCAAAATAAAACGCACAAAAAAAAACATAAACAAAAACAGCAACAGCAACAGAAACAGAAACCAAAGACCGAGTAGAACGGCAAGGAAAAGCGGGAGGCAAAACTGCAAAATGAGCCAAATGCTGACGGGGGAAACGGGGGACGGGAGAGAGAGAGCCAGCGTGAAATTTCATATTAAAATCAACTTATTTTCTGCTTTCATTTATTCATGCTCAGTTGTTGTCGTTGTTGTTGTAGCTACCAAACCCACACGCACACAAACACGCACACAATGATAAAAGCAATTGTAACAATTTGCTCTTGTTTCGTGTTTCAACTCCGCAGACGCAGACGCCAACGCCAACGCAGCCGCCGACGCCGCCGCCAGAAAAGTGTCACACTTGTGCGTCATTAACGCCGCCAGCCGGTCACAGCTGGTGGGTGGGCTTGGGTGGTGTTGCCTGTCTGACTGAGCTGGTTCATTTGCCACTCTTTTGGGGTGGCATGACAGCCATGTGGTTGCCTTTGCCGTTGCCGCCTTTTGGGGGTTGCTGCTGTGGTTGGCAGCGACATTACCAACCATTTTTCTGCGGCCAAAAGACAACAACAACAGCAGGAACAACAACAACACAAACAACAACAATGACAACGAAAAAAGCACAGTGCATGTTAATTTGATTTGCGCGCTTTGCAATTTAACAATAATATTGTCATCAGTTTGAAGCTCAGAAGCACTATATATGTATGTATGTACACAGAGAGAAAAACGGCGGTCTAAATTCAAGTTTGGTGTAACTTAAATTGTGATCAGAATTATTTTGAGCCAGAATCGGGATAACAGTCTTCAATTAAGACCAAATCGTACTAAATCTCTGAATAAGCTTAAAGTGGTCATGGAAAAAGTACTTCTCAACTACAACATTTATGTAGATCTATTGTTTGTGAAATATAGATCTACTACCACTAACTTATTGGAATACACCTTTTTTTTTTGTTATAAGAGGCTTTCAGAATAAAATGCAAACAGATGTCATTTACACTGATTTCAGTAAAGCTTGTGACTCAGTTAATCATTCACTTACCATTACCAAATAACTTAATTCTCTGGATCTCTAATTATCTAAATTTAAGAACCCAAAAAGTTAATTTTAAAGGCTTAGTTCCTAAGTCTGTTCAACTTTCTTATGGAGTACTACAAGGAAGCCATCTCGGCCCTTTACTATTTATTCTTTTTATTAATGACCTGCCTTCTGTATGCCGACGATGTAAAGCTCTGTTTGTCTGCTAATAACTTTCTATCTGGTCCGAATTTGCAAACTGATCTTCATAGTTTTCAAGCTTGGTGTCGAGTAAATTTATTAAAGCTTAATTGTCCTTATGTCCTTTTATAGGCGAATGCCATATTTAAAACCTATGCTCTTAATGGTAATGTTGTTGATTTGGGTATTCTTTTAGATTCTAAGGTTAAGTTTGACAAGCATATTTTATGGGTGACAACTTGTGCCTATGGAGTCCTTGGTTTCCTAAAGCGTTCTTGATCTAATTGGGGTTTTCCCCTATCCATGCAAATGTTGGATCAATTTTTTGAGGCTTATTTCCCACCATACTTTTTACTCCCTGTTCCCATTAAAAATTCGAAAAAGGGAGTAATAAAGTACTGCAAATGTGTGTAACAGACAGTAAGAGGCATTTCCGACCATATAAACTATATATTCTTAATCAGGATCAACAGCCGAGACAAACTAGCCATGTCCGTCTGTCTGTCCGGCTGTCCGTATGAACACACAGATCTCGGAGACTACAAGAGCTAGAGACACCAAACTTGGCATGTAGGTTCCTGTATACCATACGCAGATCAAGTTTATTTCAAATTTCGCAAATCGCAAAAATCTCCCACAGCCACAGTTTTAATGATAAAGCTTTGATTTTTGGTACACATATATGTTGGTGGGGTAGATCTTGACACTTTGTCTGCCTATGGTATATACCAACGTGTACACCAAGTTTGGTTGCTCTATCTTCAAAACTGTGGAAAAAACATAAGCAAAAATAAGAAGCATCTCTGCCAAGTTTCATCAAGATAGCTGTAGAACCAACTATACATACATATAAACAGTCGGACAGACGGAAATGACTCGACTGCTGACGATGATCACGAATATACAATTTTTTTTTTCTGAGACGTCTTTTTCATTGCGTTTTCGTGACAAAATTATAATACCCTCTGCAAGGATATTAAAATTTATTCGGCAGTTGCCGGGGCTTGAACTCGGGTCCTCAAAACAACAGAGAGCACTTCTGATAAACGTTCCTGTCGATCGTCCAAATATTTGTGTAATTTTTATCAGTTGTATGATTTGGTCTGTAGGTCAGATGTCTAATAGACCGCACAAATGCGCGTAGACCGAGAGTTCAGTTCGCCAATGCGGCTGGTTTTATTGTTTTGTTTAACAATGTGTAACTCATTGAAGGAAATAATAATAAGTACATAATAATAAATAAATATATATACATATTTTTTATTTGTTATTAGCATTGCAGCCGAGTCGATCCAGCCATGTCCGTCTACTTGTGTTTCCCAAAATGAGGAGGAACAACTTGTTAATGGAAACAAGTCTTGAAAAAATGAAATCAATGTTCAAAAATTAAGCTCCAATCTGTTGAGTGCAAAAATCTACGATTTCAAGAAAACCCGACTAAAAATAATGAGTATTAGCATTTTCTATAAATTTTTTACAATTTTTAAAGTTGACAGCCGTCTGTCCCTCTTTCTGTCTGTCCGTCTGTCCGCCTGTCTGTCTGTCTGTAAAAAACTTTTCAAAAACCATCGTGATGTAAAACCTAACATCTGATCTGGCTTAATAGGATCAGTATAGCATTCAGCTGCCATAGGGTTTGGCGTTAATACTCTTTTATTATGCTATTAAGATAAATTAGTCCAATTCACAAATGCAAAGCTTTGATTTTAGATTTAGATTAGATTTTATTTGATGCTCAATTTGTATCAAAATCGCATTGGTTCGTCTTATAGGAACATCCTGTTGTAAAATTTGATGTCATGATAATACGATCAGTTTTCAAACTCAATTATTACTTGAGTAATTTATTAACTTTGTATAGTTTGGTTAGATTGTTATTAAAATAAGCGGAATATGATTGAGGCATTTGATATGAAGAATGCAAACGTCGAAATTTTTGGAATAGCTTCGGTTCGCGGGTTCGAACCTTAGGGTTTTCGGAATTTAAAGCAACCAATTTTATCGAATGCTTCCATGCTACGTATTTGGTATTGATAACGAGCAAAGTTTCCACTAATAGATTTTCATCTTAACTAGTGTGAAGGTCGGAACGAACAAATATGATCGTTGAAAAAGTACGTTCTACTGAAACTTCTGTTTCACTAATGTCTAAAAATAAGACTTTTTAAGACTTTTCTTTTATGAGCATTCTAAGATTTTGATTTTTCCTGATGCCGCTTTCTTAGATGATTATTTAATGAATCTTTAATGTTTACTTAAAATTTTTTCGTTACAAGAAATGGGTATCATACAGGCCTGTTTTTCAAATCGATTCCGATACAATTTGTCGTTTCAAGACCGTCTCCACAAACAATATGACATTATGACAATAAAATTTGACAATATGAAACCCAGAAACCCGGTGGAAACCCAGTATAAAGCTGTTTTCCAGAGTTTCATCAAAATTGAAAGGTCAAATTTGGCGCGCTGTCCAGTTATGTCACATTGACAAGGTGAAAAGTTGACGAACTAACGACGGATTGCATCAGAATGTGAGTGTATTGCTGTCAGTTTTGACACGGCAACCACATTTGACATAAAAACAAAGGATCTACACAGACATAATCCCAAAAATCAAGCCAAATCTTAAGCTGACGTATTTTTGCTGAAAATAATGCGAAAAGAATCCAATGACAAATCCAACCAAAATAATGGTAGTGAATTTTGAAAATCTAATTTTCTTTGCGCACTGCTAATAGGGATGAAGATGCAATTCTACGACACATTTGACTCAGTCTTGATCAAGGTTTCAAAGCTTTGCAAATACATACATACAAATAAACGTGTGGTTTGCAAATGAAACCACATGAAGTTGGTGAAGTTACCTAAAAAAAAAGGACACCGGATATGGCAATAAAAAATAAAAAAATAAAGGCTTGGATTGGTTAGCAGCAATTTTCGTTGTACAAAAATATCACTTGCCGCCTGCTATCATTTATCAAATTCAAATTAACGCTGTCACACTGCCTTTGCAATTGTTTGGCAATAAGTCCTGTCATTAACAATAAGTCCTGACAAGTGAGTACAAAAGCAACAACAACCATATAACAAATAGCGCAGAGCCACCCCATTTACGCCTTATTGAGTGACATATGCGTTGTGAATTTCGCATAAATATATATATGTACATACATATATAGTATGTATGTATATATATTCCTTGCTTCATAGCTCGCATCCTGACCTGGGTCCTGGGTCCTTATTTCTGTGTATAGATGCTGCCTTTTTAATGAGTGCAACGTGTTTTTGTTCACATTTTTACTAGACTCGAGCACCCACTGTCTGTCATTCACTCATTCATTCATTCATACATTCGTTTATCGTGCTGTTGTGTTTTTGGTTTTTTAATATTTGCGGTTGTCGATAGTCCCGTTGTTAACCATTCGCATCCCAACCTCAGCCCCTGGCTCAGCCCAACCAAACAATCCAACCATACAACCATCCAACCATCAACATCAACTTAAGTTCAATTAAAATCCACATCAAACAATAAGCGGGCACGTAGCTCAACCATCAACTACTTCAAAATTGGCACAACAATAACAACAATACGTTGGCATACTCGTATTCATACACATGCCGACTCATATTCGTCTACGTATTCATAATAATAATGGTATAGCATACACACTGTAAAGGGGAAAGGGATAGCACTCGCGGCTTTTGTGGGTGGTTGATTTCGACGCTCCGCTCAGCTCGTGCCTAGACTTAAATCCTTAACCAAAAAGAAAGAGCACACGTGGCCACCAGGCGACAAAAAACTTGTTGCCCTCCTGCACCGCTTCACACGATGAAACACCACAACACTCTATGAAGGATCAAGGTTCAAGGCTCAAGGCTCAAAGCACATACACTCGTAACTCCGTTAAAATCAAATCGATGTCCTTGTCTTCTTTTCGTCAATCCATGCTGATGATTAGGTCACTTCACCCAACCATATGATGTGTGTGGACAAAATGATTCAAAGAGTTTCCACTGTGGTAGTCGTTTGATACTCAAACTCAAATTTCAATTGAAAGTTAAAAGTTGATTGTAAGTTAGACTATGTCACAAAATTAAGCTACTTTTTCGGGCTGTGGTTGAAATTAAACATTATAATTCTGTTAAGGCCCCTTATGACGAAAATAATTATGTTTGATGGCAAAACTTGGTTTCAATAAATGCTCAAAGTATTTATTTAATCAATTAGGTTTTTTTAAAGGGGGAGGGGGGGGTATACCCGAAATTTGAAATAAACTTGATCTGCGTATGGTATAAAGAAACCTGCATGCCAACTTTGGTGTCTCTAGCTCTTATAGTCTCTGAGATCGATGCGTTCAAACGGACGGACAGACAGACAGATGGACAGACTGACGGACATGGCTAGATCGACTAAGCTTTTGATGCTGATCAAGAGTATATATAGTTTATATATTCGTAAATGCTTCCTTCCCATTTCTAGTGGGAAAAGGGAGTAAAATGAGAACTCTATTTTAGTTTATTTCTTATAATTCTCAAACAGTTCAAGCAAACACATAGTGTACTGGCTGACTGAAGCCTTGTTCAGGGCAACATTTTCTAATTTTTATATTTATTTATTTTCTTATAGCTTTAGAGCCCATACAGTGTTAACATTTATAGGGGCGTTCACCGGTATGCATAATGCACACATGAGAGTTTGATTTCTTATTTCTTGTATAACTAATTTGATTTTTATTTATTTTTTGTTACTACTGTGCAAAATTCAACTTTCTATTTCTTATGGCTTGGGCTGTACATATTAATTTGTATATTAATTTTTAAAAAACTATTGTATTTTGAAGTAGTTAATTTTTATTATTAAACATCATAACAAAAGACAAACATTTTTTATTCATACCATTACATCACTGTGGACGGCAGTCCACGCTAGGGACGAAGAATCACGAAGGTTGCAAAAGTTGACTAGCATTATATACAGCAAAAATGGAAGATTTGCTGAGAGTGTCCGATCAGATCGAGCTCTATACCAATCGAAAGGTGTTACTTTACTAAGAAAAGTGCAAAGTTAAACTTTTGGTAACTTACCTGGCTCATGAGTGGTGAGACACCAAAAATTTCTGATATCATATAAAAACAATAATACGCGAGGTTAAAGTCTAGGGACGATGCGTATTTAAGCCAGAAAACTTCTGATATACAATTTTACAAAAATATTTTCTGAAAACTATTTTAAATAGTACGATTAATTTTACATTAAATATGCTTCGTCCGAGTCCAAGTGTCGATTAGTTAACCGGCAGCTTAAACGAATTTTAAAAAATTAACCGTAGTCCAAATTGAATAAGTTAAAACTCATATCAACTTGGTTTGGCTTTGTTCTATACGCTCGAAAGTCAACGCCAGTGCCGACGGGCAACTTGGCAACAAGATGAGATGAGAGATGGGTGAGCTTATCTGGGAATGCCTGTAAGCCAATTAATGCGCCAACTTATTAGTTTGTGCCTACCACTCACTAAGCTGGGTCAAAGCAGTTGCAGGATCAGACTCCGTCTCCAACTCCAATTTCGACATCGACTTCGAGGACGAGGACGAGTCAGACGCAGCTGTGGCTCATGCCATTCCGCGTGCTTAGTCAGATGGGCAAAAATTGAAAAGCCCATCGATGTATGGTGGGAGGTCAATATATAAACGTATATAGAAGGATATGGGATGTCGAAAGGGAAGTGGAAGTCGAGTGAAAGAAGAATGCGAGCGGGCGGCAGTGGCTTCATTATTGAAATAATGCCACAATGCCGGGTCTGGCCAAACTAACAACCACGAGAGTACATGCACACAGAGATCACATCAAAGCAGGACTCGGCCGGCAGGAGGACAATCATGGGGCAGAACCAGCTATCGAGAAACGGTGGCCTGCGTTTTGTGGCCAATGCAGCACCCTCAACAAAAAACCCCGATGCCCAAACAAGAGCAAGGGCGCAACAGGGAATGGGGAAGGGCCAGAGACAGAGACAGAGGCTAGGGGGGCAATGCTAAGGAGACCAGGGCACACGGAGCAGCCGTTCAATTTCTCAGGATGCTGCTGCTGCTGCTGCTCTTGTGGGCCCACACAAGAGGACATCGAGCACATGGAGTGCAATTAATGTTAATGTTGAGATATTTATGATGCAACCCCCTTTTGCATGGGCGTGAGGGGTGTGCGCGACCCTTTCTTTGTGATTGTGTGTGTGTGTGTGTGGAATATTTGCGTATGAGCTTCGAGCGTAATTTTAATAACCCTTCGTATTGGCGATAGTCCAGGTATAGTCCTGGGCGCATCACCCATCAGCACACGCACACACACACACGCACATGTAGAGTAGAACGTCCTGGGCTGTCCACCCTCGATTTTCGTTGGCATGGCCACAAAACAACATTTCAATTTCTGTCAAATAGTTTCGTATTGCCGCGTAGTACTCTGCGTAGTCCTGCGCGCCTCCAGGATTTGTCAAATCAAAAACTTATGTTACTGTTGGATTAAAATTATACATGTCACTGGCTCCTGACTGAGGCAGCAACTGAGGCGGGCAGGCAATAGCAGAGCGGCCGTGGCAGCTGAGGCTGAGTGCTTGTCAGTGCTACGCCCGCTGATATGCTGCCACTGTTGCGCTGGCCCCTTTCCTTACTTATCCTTGCTGCTGTTGTGTTTGTTGTTGTTGTGCTGATTTAACGCATCAGCGCGCCAAATAAAAGTTTCAAATGAACAGTTAAATGCGCGCTAATAGGGGTTCAGATTTCAGCAACTTTAGTCCTCGACAATCCTTGTGTGTCCCGCCGTTTCTCACCCTGTTACGTGTCACTATTCCCGTCCCCTGTCCCTTGTCTTCTGTTTGCCTGTCCTTTGTATAAGTTTTGTAACCAACCCAGCCTTACCTCTTTTTTTGTTTTGTCGCGCTATTGTCCTGCCACGGATTGATTGTGACATTAAGTAGGATTTATTTACTTATTTACTCATTTCTTTCATTGCTGCCTTTTTTCAATTTTGAATTTTAACACAAGATGCAAATTATGTTTTCAGTTTGTTAGACTTTCGCGCTGAGGTGAATCCACGGATCGGATCGGATCGGATCAGCTTGATTCAGATTGGATCGGGTTGCTCAGGGGTTTTTTCGTTTTTGGACTTGTGCGGGTTGTTTGCCGCAGGTTTTAACAAGCTTCCTATTTGATTATTACATTATACTCATTTTAATGCCATTTTTTGTTATTTTTAAGACTTACGGCAAATATGTAAATACAAGTATGTATATTTGCAAGTGTGCAGCGAAACAGTTTAAAATTGAAATGAAGCAATAACTAAAATGTACAACTCAAATCAAGAAAGCTCTTGGTGTACCCTGTAGCCAATTTGAATACTAACTTAAGCCATGCTAAAATATAATAAATGTTTGAAAATGTTTCATCATAAATGCTGTGGTTGCCTGAAAGTGAATTCAAAATTTTAAGCAATTATTTTTTTTGTCAGTCTGCGCTCAACGTGTTCGATCAGAAAGACCATCAATACGACTTAATCGTTGAAAAAATATATATTTACTCAGGCACGCTTCAAGATAACTTGATCAATCTTAGCAATTCTGATAGCTGTCAAAAGAACAATCTGCTGAAAATGAGTTATTTCCCGACCAAGCTTAGCCATTGCAAGTTTCCTGCTGCCATATATATTTGGGTCAAATTCAATCAAAATCAAACGATTGGTTGAAAACTGAAAATTAGTAAAAGTAAATTTCTCAACATGACGATCTTTATTGCTTAATCCTATATTTAATGGTTATGAGGAATGAAAGTTGAGTTGTAATAATTATTTTTACACTCCTTTTTTATTTTTTTTTCGAAAAAAAAGAAGAAAAAAGAGTACATTGAGCTTGTGAAATGTCTGTCTGTCCATCTGTCCATCCGTATGAACACAGTTTTTTCCACAGCTTTGAAGCTAGAGCAACCAAACTTGTTATACATGTTGATATATACCATAGGCAGACAAAGTGTTAAGAGTATATCGCAGTCGGGTGTATCCGACTGCAATGTTCTTACTTGTTTTATTATATCTTTTTGACAGTTACATTTTGACCGTGGTCATCACATATACATTGAACAAATAAGTAAATACTCGAAATAAGTAGCAATTAATAAACAGAAAATAACATTAACACCAATTGAAAGACGTTAATTGGCATGATTGAGTAGTCATTTTGTAAGTTTTGAAAGATAATCGATAATCATATTCTAAAACGAGGTTTCTCGATCCTGAAAATTTGATTTGGTAGTTGCTCAATAAGGTGTTTTTCCAACTATCGGATAGAAGGATGCCGCACTTTGGAAAATTTTTCTTGGTCAGCCTTAAGCTTGTCTTTATGATAGTTGACTACACGTTTACTGTGATCCGTTATTGTGGTCCGTTTAAGATCTCTAAATATATATCTGTTGCTGACCAGCGAAGGGAAGTCTTCTAGTCCATGGGCAAGGAAGTTGAGCTTAGACTGGAGCCAACTAGTCTTGGCGTTTGAGATAGCCCCGTAACTCACAGAATCGGATTTCCAAATTGGATCAATCAATGTTCAAATAAATAAAATTTTCAAGGAGAGACTCACTTTAGATGCTGAAACAATTAACCAGCGCATTCTTATTTTCTTGTACTGAATAATTTTAAGACAAAATTTAAGAATTAATATGTATTTTATATTTGTTGTTATAATTGTTATATGTTTCGTTTCATTTAATTTGACACAAAAACTCTTCTACAGCTCCATTCTTATTACGCAGGTGGTAGTATTCATAAGCCCCAAAAAAATGACACAAAGCTGTGAAAAGCAGCCTTAAATCTGCAACACATATTCACAGACCCCATAATAAATGCTCAGCCATGAAAGAAAATAAGAAATAAATACATGTACATAGATATCGACATAAAAACTCATATCCAAACGTATGTATGAATGTATGTATGTATGTATGTACATTGTACATGTATAAAAATTTGATACAAAATAACGTCGCAGGAAAAGTGGTAACAAAAAAAGTGGAAAAGCTCTTTTCTATACTTTTTGTCGTTCATGGTTTAGTGATTCAATTATTTTTGTGCGCAATTTAGATTTATTGAGTTAACAGTGCACGTTGTTGCAGCAGCTATTGTTGCTGCTATTGTTGTTGTTGTCGTTGTTGTTGTTATCGCAGAGATTTGCAACAACAAACTGCATAATCAATACTAAAATGCGAACGTGTTGCGAAGTTTGCTATTTGTCAGAAAAGTAAATAAAAATGCATCGGTGCTACTGGAAGCTGTGCGGCTGATAGGAATGGGGCATGGTGCACGGTGCATGGGGCACGAATAACGAGAATAGCGTATTTCTGCTAAAAGCTTAATTCTCGAACATCAGCATCGACGCGTCGACCTCGACGTCGACGTCGAAGTCAACGGCGTCGTCAACGTCGACATGCGCTCGTGTGTCACGTGACGCATGCAATTCGCATCCGTTTCCGGTTAAGCACTGTACACAGTGCGACAGCTGAGGTGGGTGGGTGGTTGTATGCTGGAAGGTTGTTAGTGCTACAGGACGAGCGCGCGCCTGCTGGGTTAAAAATCATTTTAAAACCATAAAAATAAACTCGCGTGTCTGGCAAAATAAATAAATAGCAAAATAAAATAGGCGAACACACACGACTGCATAGAAATAAGGCATTTGAGCGTTTATTTCTGTCTATTCGTGTTTGATTTTGTTTCGTTTTGTTTTGTGTTTTTTTTAAGCTTCACACATTTTTGTTTTTAAATCCTTTCACTCAGCAAATCATGTGTGTGTGTGTGAGTGTGTTTGCGAGCGCTTAGGCACAAAATGCAATTTAGAATATTTGCAATTCCCTTTGGCAACAACAAATCTGCCACTGGTCGCCTATATCCGTTTGAGCTTTCCACGTGCATTTTATTCAGCCTGAATTCAAAATTAAAAAAAAATCAAAAATGTGTGAGTTTTTGTATTTTTTTTTTATAAAAGCCATGATAACAAACTAGCGAACAACAGTATAATAACAAAGATGTTAAGACTATTATAGCAATGCATTGCTTTAAAATTGAAATTAGGGCTGAAAATGTTGATTTTCTTTTTTATTTTCTTTAACTTTTCATTAAATAGTTCAAATACTTTATTAAGCTACTTTCATTCATTAAGTTAAGTTTGAAGAAATGTTGTTCAAGTTTATTGAAGCCATCGTTGAAATTTAGAAAAAATCCAATGAGCTTCTTCGCTGTTCCCTTTAAAAGTACTAGAAACTATCTCCCTCAAAACTGCATTACTAAGTAACCATTTTCGAATCTTATATTCTAATTATAATAACATTCCATGTAATAAGTAATGCTACTTCTATTTCAATACTTAGAACTTAACTCCTATGTCATCGATCTAATTTGTAGGTATAAGTTACAAAATAATTCTTATTAGTAATTATTATAATAAAAGTCAAAAATAGTTGTTGAACTGTAATTATACTCTATTTTAATTTTATTGAAAAAAAAAAAGAAAAAGAGTATATTGGGTTTGTGAAATGTCTGTCCGTCTGTCTGTCCGTCTGTCTGTCCGTATGAACGCAGGTTTTTTCCACAGTTTTGAAGCTAGAGCAACCAAACTTGGTATACATGTTGGTATATACCATAGGCAGACAAAGTGTAAAGATAAACCCCCCACCCCCACCCCTTCCCCCTTAAGCCGCAAAAACCTATATCTTCCACAGTTTTATAGCTAGAGTATCCAAATTTTGCACAAGGGCTACTAACCACTTGCTGTGGTCTGTATCTCCCCCCCCCCCCCCCCCCCTCCCTTTTAGCTAGAATCACCAAATTTTGCAGGTTGAATTCTATTGTCTTATTAAATAGATTGGATTAAAATAATTTTGCCACGCCCACTTCCGCCCTTGCAATCGAGCAATGTTTGTTTCTCCCAAACCTGTCGAACAGGCCCAACCAAACTTAAATTGATGGCAAAACTTGAAAGATTTGAGCAAAAATACAATTGCCACGCCCACTTCTGACCCCGTAAAGAGGCTAAAAAAGAGTATTTCGCAGTCGGGTGAAGCCGACTGCAACGTACTTACTTGTTTTTATTATAAAAATTTTAATCGTTACGGTCCCTGATATAAACTAATCACACAAAAACTTTACTGTCGAGCGATTGTCATATGACAGCTATAGGAAAAAGTAACCCAATTTTTATGAAATATTCTCAAAGTATATGATATCATACAAAAACTTGTTTTTCTTGCAAAAACTCATTTCTCAACTGATTGTTCCTATGTCAGCTATAATATATGGTCGTCGGACTTCAATGAAATTTTGTCAGCATGTTTAAAATAATCTTAAGCTAAGATAAAGTGAGTTTGATTGAGTTATCTTTAAAAAACAAACATGTTTTTTATACAAAAACTTATTTCTCAACCGATCTTACCTATGGCAACTATATGTTATAATGGTCCAATTAACAACTTTTTTGTCGAAATTCTATTTTGGTCTAACTAACATTCAGGCAAATTTTGGAGTTTCCAGCTCAATGTTTAGAGTTTATGTCAAAAAAGTAGAGTTTTGACCCATGGTGCAATCCTTAAATTTTGGACCAATCCCCCTAGTTAATGTTAAACTTAATATTACATTTTCAACATTTCAATGTAAAATTAATTTTAAAAATGTTTTTAGTTTTAATACTGAAACTATTCATTTGTCTTGTGTCGAATATTATTAATCGACATCTAATAAATAAATAAATATACTTTTTACATTTAACTTTTTTCGTTTACATATAACTTCAAAGACAAAGAGACTGCAACACTTAATCACCATTTATGTATACTATTTGCTAATATTTGAAACATTTGAATCAACTCCCAAAAGTAACTTAATTATTAATTATTATTAATTAAGCAATGAGCTTTCCGCTAGTACATTGCAATTAACTAAGCCCAATCTTACTCGCTTCGGTAACGACTGCGTCTCTCAACACATAGCCACATTATTGTCTTGTTATCCTTTCGACTCACTTCAAGAACGATTTAAGTGACCTTTCATTATTGCGTTCTTCATTCTTTTTTTATATCGTACAGAACGCTTAATTTTTCAGTACAACATCAACACCCTGCATGACAACTTGTGAACATGACAAAGCAATTGATGACGAGTTCGTTTGAGGGTTCGCTGCCTTAATGCGGTGTGGTCTGGTTTGGGTTGGTGCAGTGGTGCGGGCATTGATTATTAAATGTTTGAAGTGAGGCCACTGCCAAGCGAACCCTTTTTTAGACTCATCTTTGAGTTATAATTTGGTCCTGTGTGCGTAAAATTTATTGAAGTTAATATTTGTCGCAATTGGAACGGGTAATGGGTGGCGTGAGTTGGGAGGGGTAGGCGAAATAGCAACAGGAGAAGCACAGAATATAAATGATGTTAGCCAAAAACCAAAAAAAATTTGATATATTTTATATATATTACCGTAAAAAGGGTGCAAGGTCTCTTTTCATTCTCTCGCTCACTCTAATGTACTCGCTGGCAAGCATAAATCATGCAGCATATTGCATTATCATTCAGCTAGGACAACTAGGTCTGGCCTGACAGCAAGGCGCGTGATTTGTCCTGCGTCTGCTAATGGGAGAGGTAATCGGAGTGCGAAAAAAAGTCGTTACGGCAACAATAACGAGGCAATTGGAACGGGTTGAATTTACTCTCGGGTGGGCGGTGACAGCCCAAAAATGGGTAATATACAAGGCAACAATATTTGTGGAAATGGGAAATGTACAAAATGGGAATTGATAAATTCTGAAAATGTGTTTTTTGTACTGGATTTGTAAGTTTATTCAGTCGGAGTTGTGTTTATAAAAACAATCGGAGATGCATCTCAAGGTCGAAACTCAAACATTTTGAGCGCATTTGCATTTGCGTCAAGGATATTATGTTGCATGTCCGCAACATTGCGTCGACGTCTCAGGACATTTTACGATGGCTTAGCCTAATTTTACTTTGTTCACTTTTATGATGCAATCCCGAAAGGAGAGCATTTTTGACAATTCACAATTTTCACAATTCACCCGCTGCGTGGTTGCTTTCGCGGGAACTGCAATTGTTCGGATTGTTAACGGGATTGGATTGAGATAGGCAACTTGAACGCTAACCGGTGCATTATATAAAGTTACACGAGCGGGTTTTTATCACTCTCTCTCTCTCTCTCTCTCTCTCTCTCTCACTCTCTCTCTCTCTGTCTTTCTCTTTCGCTTTCTCTTTCTCTCTCTACCTACGTGTTCTGTGTAAATCTACCTTCACTTAACTCCTCACGCAGCCTTTGTCTTCTATCTAGCTGCCGTTCACTCGTTGTCCTTACGTCCTTTCGAAACTGAAGTATTGCTATACAATGTCCGTCCTGCCTATTTGCAAATATGCAAACTCTAAGGCATTGTTCATTGGCCAGCTCGAAATTGTTAATATTGGTTATTAGGCCAGGCTCTCTCTTCACTCTTACCACCCTAAGTGTCAGTGCCAGTCTCAGTCGCAATCCCATTTACCATTTATCACTTGAATTCCCATTTCCAGCTCGCGGCCTCGATGTCCATTTGTCGCA
The DNA here is from genome assembly GCA_949708635.1 of Hirtodrosophila cameraria. NCBI lineage: Eukaryota > Metazoa > Arthropoda > Insecta > Diptera > Drosophilidae > Hirtodrosophila > Hirtodrosophila cameraria. The sequence goes on from OX453090.1 coordinate 17,578,699, forward strand.
ATGTTATACAAATATGCGTCAATCCGTTGAGCTCGTCTCGGTTTCGCTCCGGCCCGATCTAATGACGTGTCGCCCCGGTTTCGGTTGCCTTTTCTTTTGCACTGCTTTCCTTTCGTTTCCCTTCCGTTCCTTCATTACTTGCCCTCCGCGTTTTTATGACACTTTTTTCACTTTTGTGACGGGCTGACAATTTTCAAAGCGACTCAGAAATTGCAGGACATTATAGAACCCATTCGCTTTACTATTTGTATCGGAGGACCCATTTGCTTAACTGTTTGAATCGGGGAAATCTGGTAATCGATGTGCCTTTTTCCAGAGTCATTTTAAATTTATAGACACATATTTTAAGTTCTTCGAAAACATTTTTTAAGTTCTCAAAAAAATAATAGTTTTGCAAGCTTTAAGTAGCTTAAACTCTTTTTGATCCAAATACAATAAGAAGTTAATCCCACTTTTCATTTAATTTAAGAAAATTTGAAATTGGAAATATTAACTTTAGTTCTCAATAAAATAAATATAAAAAAAAGTATATTGGGCTTGTGAAATGTCCATTCGTCCGTCCGTCTCTTCGTCCGCCTGTCCTTCAGTCTGTCTGTCCGTTCGTCTGTACGTCCGTCTGTCTGTATGAACGCATTTTTTTTTCTTTTTTTTGTCAAACAAATTAAAATAAGTAAGAATACTCTAGTCGAGTGTGCCCGACTACGAGACTCCCTGCTCCCAACTTGCATTTCAAGCAGTTCAGCGGCAACACAAGCAAGCAGTGCACTTAATTCGTAAACTGCTTGTCAAACTGTTGTTTCTGCCTGCTGAGACAGGGGAAATAAGTTCTTCCATAACTTTGGTGCTATTTATCCGATCGTGTTGAAATTTACACATCCGAAATACATTGATTAAACATACATGTGTACCAAAAATTAAAGCTTTATTTTTAAAATTGTGGCTGTGGGAGTCTTTTGCGATTTGCGGGGGTGCAGGGGTGTGCATCCGAAATTTGAAATAAACTTGATCTGCGTATGGTATACAGGAGCCTACATGCCAAGTTTGGTGTCTCTAGCTTTTGTAGTCTCCGAGATCTGTGCGTTCATACGGACAGACGGACATGGCTAGATCGTCACGGCTGTTGATGCTGATCAAGAATATATATAGTTTGTATAGTCGGAAATGCTTCCCTCTGCCTGTTACACACATTTGCAGTACTTTATAACTCCCTTTTTCCCATTTTTAATGGGAACAGGGAGTAAAAAGAGTATAAAAATTTAACTTTTTTTTAATTTATTGCTTATAATTCTCGACCAGTTCAAGCAAACCCCACTGAAGCCCTGTTTGGGGCAACATTTTCTAATTTTGTAATTCTCATTTATTTTCTTATTACTATAAGAGCTCATGCAGTGTAAACATGTATGGGGACGTTCACCGTTCCTCTCGTATCTTATTTTATTTTTATTTACTCAAAAATAGTTCTTGTTTTATGTAGGATTGGCAACTGCCCACCCTTTCGCTCGCCAGCAAAAATTTGTGCCCTTTAGAATATTATACTTGAGGCTTTAAAAGCTTCTACTAAATATTTAACCTTGAGCACCATTTCCCACCCTTAAGCGTAGATTTTTCTAACCCTGACACACACCCATAACAATTGTAGGCACCCTACATTACTTCTTATTTGACTTCATAGCATAGTCGAAGCTTTCTCTGAAACCATTCTCCAGTGAATGCAGATATGACTTAACAAACTTAAAATTCAAATATGATACATATGTTTAAACAAAAATCTACAGCTTAAATGGAAAAACGCTTGTCACCTTTTTTAACTGGAAAGACACACAAACATTATGAACGCCCATTTAGGCTAAATGGTTTTTGCATTTGGACCATTGCAGTAATGAACGTGACCCATGTTGGTTACGGCGGCCGATGTTAATCTCTTAATTTATCAATTGAGGCATAGATTTGGAGTCGGATTCGGTTTCTATTTCAATTTCAGTTTCAAATTAATTTCCATAAATGCGCGACGAAAAAGACACCACAAAAACTGTCGGCTCAACCAGTGGGGTAGGGGAGGGAGGAGGCTTAACATTTTTTGGGGTTGTAAAAAAGGGTTTAACAAAAGTTATGTTTACATAATTAATTAAACAATACAAAGCCGTTGAGGCCAGAATAGATGGATGGTAACACATGGCCAATGCAATATAATTTATATAATTTCACACAATGCCATCGTAAGAGAAACTGCGTCAAGGGTTGCACATACATGCGTATATCCGCGCAAAGGATTCGCAGGATCCGCAAAAACAGATCCGTTGTCGTCGCATAATTTACTTTGTGCTTGGTAATAAACTCATAAAAAGCCAAACGAAAGGGCCAGGCATTAAAACAAAACTAAAATGTCATCTCACCCTGCTGTAACACGGACGCCGCATAATGGGGCAACAAAACGCGCGACAATTCTTGAATCCTTTCCAGCTTCAAGGAAGGGTTACGCACGCTTGAGAGTTGCGTGCTCATCTGCTCGATGGACGCGTAAACTATTTGTCACCCATACAGAAGCACACGCACACACAGCAAAGTGGGCGGTGGGCGTGCACATTTGTCATTACGATTGGCAAAGGGCGAGGAGTGTAGGGAAGCTAACACCAAGACCAAGACCGATGCCGAGGCCGGGACCGGGACCGGGCAAACTGGTTCACCAAGCAGGAGGCATCCTAACAACCAACAAAACACACGCACAAATGACTTTTTGATTCACTTGCGTTAAGTGTGTGTGTGCGTGTGTCTGTGAGTGTCTCACTGTGTGTGTGGTGTGTGTGCTGTTGTTGTGTTGTCCTCAGTCAACATTCTCGACTCACCGAGTATCCCAAAGAAGTCGAAGTTCTCGCAGGACCTGCAGCCTCGCATTGTCACCAGTGAATTAAATCGCTAGCATTTGCCGTCGCCATTTTATGGCACTCCTACTTCCATCCACTTACACTAGGCTGGCTGCAGACCCCAACCTAAGCCCCACCCATAACCACCCCCATCACATCTTCTTCATCCTGTTGCCAGGTGTGAAATTAGCTCAATTTACAAAGTCTGCAAGGATGTACGAGTGTGCGGGTCCTGTGACCAGTTACTGGCCTGCTTTTTAGAGACCCAGAATTGGGAACGCTTTATATTTTAGTTTCTTTTTTTTTTAAGTCCCTTGTAAAATTAAATCTTGCATTACACACTTTATTATTTTTACAGATATCTCAACAAAATTTAGACAAATTTTATTAAAATCTTGCGAAAGTATCTTATAACTGTCATGCGAGTAATCAATCAAATTAACTAATTATATGAAAAAGTTTAATGCGAGTTTATATATCCTGTGGATTATTATTATTTTAATACATTTAAGTGATTAAGCATTACTTTCATTTTCTCTGTATAATTTGTTCTGTATCACTCACTAAATATATAGAGTTCCAGTTAGCACAATTATGTAGTATTAACTAATACATGCACTATGTCTGGGTTTTTAACTTGAACTCATTACAAAGTTAAATTCAATCCCAACATTAATCAGCAGCTTAATCTTGACTTGAATAAAGTTCTATATTAATTTTAGGTGATTCTTTATAAGTTATAACTGATAACTGATATTTTAGGTCATTTAGGTCAAGCACTTTTCATTTTAGATTTTAAGTACTAAGCCTTGTCCCCAATTCATTTATCGCAACGTTCTTCACCCTTTTCCCCTATTTACCTTAGCTTTATCATCGTTCAAACTTTCAATTGCTTTGCGCAAACAATTATAAGAGAACTGTTCTCAAGTTTTGTGTGCCTTAAAATAATGCACTTATCAATTGGATGGCAGTGTTTTTAACTCATTCGAGCCATCCCCCCCCCCCCCTCCCCCCACAAACCAAGTCAAGTAATCACTTAATGCCACACACAAGCACACTGTCGAGCCTGATTCCTCTTCCATGTTCCCTGTTCGTTGTTCCCTGTTTCTGAAACCCCTTAATCATAGACGATACTGACACGTCGTCTATTTGTTTTGTTAACAACATTCTTGAGATGCTTTTATGAGGCGCGCCTAAATGCTTGAAGAATCGGCATTCGATGCTCCATTGTAAATTACATGACCCCTGGCTCCACTCTTAGTTCCCCCTTTCTCTGCTCAACCTCCGCCCGCCCACCTATTTACTAGTCGTTGGCGCGTGAGTAATGCGCATGGCTTAATTTCAGTTTGTTGTCACATATTTGGAAAATTTAAAGGGCGCCTGGCCAAAAATACGCTCGAGCATAAATATTTATAGCTCTCGTCAGCCCCTTCACAGATTAGAAAGCGCTTAAGTGCGACTTTTGGCTCGTGACTTGTCTTAAGTGTGTACTCCCGAGCAATTCCTTAATACTCCCGTCAGCTCCCACCCCACTTCCACACACACACACACACGAATCCCTCTGACGGTTGTTACCGCATACCGGCAGTGCCTATATTATCGAATGTCAACGAAAGATTCCGTTGACGGCACGCGTCTTTTGTAGACAACGTCCTTCTCATCCTCCTCTCCATCTCCTTCTCTTGCAACTGCGTTTGCTTCTCAAGGCAATCGCCGTTTAGCGGAGGAGGTGCTACCCGCATGTGTTTAATAGTTCGTCTCGTGTAATTTGAGGCAGTTTTGAGTAGATGTCGTTCTTTGCCTTCCCCCGTCTCTCATCCCATATCAATCCCTGTCCCCGTTTAGATACATATCTGATCAACGCTGTTTGATTATGTTGTCGCACGCGCTGTTTAATTCTGTATGAATATGAAAATAACATCAACCAACCCGCAACGTGCACAACTGCGGGAGGGGTAGTGAGTGTGGGATGTGAGGCTGTTGTTGCCAAGACAGTCGCTGGGTTAATTGAAGAATTTAAGTGGCAACAGTCGCTCACGGATTAACCATATTTAAAATTTAATTAATGCCACTTTCGGTTAACTATTTTGATATTGTTGGCATTTTGTTGCACACACTGGAAGGGAGTGTGACAAATACATATACAAACGCAATCAATCGGGCTCCTTAATATATGTATGTATACATGTGTTTATTAAACAGTTAAGTTATTAAACAGTTAATTATTTGAAACAAACGAATAGTAAAACATTTCTCTTTATATGCAATTTATAAATGTTATATCAGGCTTTTAATTATTTTGTTACCTTTTATAATAAACTAGATTTGAATGAAATATTGAAAGCGGGAAAAGGTTTGATACATAATCAATAAATTGCTAACAGTTTTGTTTTGAATAAACGTAAGTAACAATAGGGGCTTGTTATTCCTTTTTTTTTATTCCATTTTTGTTTATATACTATTATTTTTTTTTTTCAAAACTAAGAATTTTTACTAAACATTAAATTGAATCAATATTTTGTTTATGGCGAAAGGATTTAAAAACGATGAATAAAGTATAAAATTATTTACGTCCGAGTTCCTGAAAGTCTAGAAATATACGCAAAAATATTCTAGCTTTGAAAGTGAAAAGCAAACAAAATTTGTCATTGCCTACATATAACTTTTTACTCCCTGTTCCCATTAAAAATGGGAAAAAAGGGAGTTATAAAGTACTGCAAATGTGTGTAACAGGCAGAAGGAGACATTTCCGACTATATAAACTATATATATTCTTGATCAGGATCAACAACCAAGACGAACTAGCCATGTCCGTCTGTCTGTCCGTCTGTCTGTCTGTCCGTCTGTCCGTATGTCCGTATGAACACACAGATCTCGGAAACTATAAGAGCTAGAGACACCAAACTTGGCATGCAGGTTCCTGTATACCATACGCAGATCAAGTTTAATGTGCCTGTGAATGTATATGTGTAAATGATTACAAAGATGTTGTTGGGATTTTCAGAGTTGGGTGCAGGGTGTCTCGTATTCGGGTACACGCCAATCGAGTAATTAAACAATCTCTTCCTTCTATTCCAAAAATATACAAATTATTTCCATTTCACACCTGATTTGTCTAGTGTTTGAATTTAATTTTTGTACCAAATTTGTCAACACCTTCTATCTTTATAGATGACATTCGTATTGTCATTAAATAGTAATCAACTTTTTTTACGTTTCTTATGTTGTTAATAGGATTGAGAGTAAACGCTTTACTTTTTATTAATTCGTTTACGAAGAGTTGAACTCAGAATTGCAAGAATATAATAAAGCGCCTAAACTCGTACCTCAATAACTCATGAATAATAATAAGCCAGTGAATACAAACATGGATAAGAGCGATGTATGTATGTATGCATTTACATACATATGTACATTCACATGTGCTTGTGCTCAGATAGCCATAGGGCATTTTTGCTTATATGAAAAGTAAAACACTTTTGGTAATTCATTAAGTTACGGAAGTTGAACTCAGAACTGCAATTTCCCCTATAACCAATTATAGAAAAATTTAAATTCGTTTTAAAAGCAGACCAAACGCATGTTCCATGTCCAGTACTTGCCACAGCCCCAGACAGACGATGCGACGATGTGGACGACGACTGATGCAGAAGCTGGAGCTGAAGAAGGAGCAGGAGATGGCCACTGCCGGTTGCCTCTGATGGATGAATGTAATGCCATGTGTGAATGCTGAAGAATGGGTGTGTGTGTGTGTGTGTGTGTATGTGTGTGTGTATGTGTATGGGTGTGGGAGTGTGGAAAGCGGCATGTTCATAAATTGAAATCACTTCCATATCCAGAGAAAAAGTTTGGCAACAAAATAGAGGAAAAGCCATTGCCGTGCACAAAAAAGACAGTAAAAATAAATATAAAAAACAAAAAAAAACAAGAGAAAATTAAAAAGAACAGCGCTGCGGCTGCTACCGTGCCACGCCTGCCCCCTTCAAACGCCCACACTCTGGCATGGAAATAAAAAATTCTGTTTTTAAATCGCTGGCATTGGAACAGTAGCAGTACTAGAGGAGCAGCAGAGTCAGGTCATAGTCAGTTGCAAAGAGTCTGAGTGAGAGGGAGTGGCAGTGGCAGAGTCAGAGTCAGAGCTCGCCATGTACGACAAGTAGGCAACACTTGACACAGTTGCCACTTTCAATTGCCACCATAACTCGAGTGGCTCTCACTAAAGAAGCGCCTGCCCATAGCAGTCCTCTGTTTTTGGGGCGGTCATGGGTGCTGACGACGAAGAAGTTGCATAGTTGAGGGCGGCACTGTGTCTGCATATAAATACCGCCTGTGGCCATAAAAGTGGAGACCAACCGACCGACGTGTAACAAGCCCAACAAAAAACGAACACAGCAATAACAACAAAAAAATGGTGGCTCCGACTGCATCAGTGGAATGACGACGAATAGCCAATCCCCACCAGCCCAAAGCCCGCACTAAAAAATGGCTAACCGAATGTGTGTGGGCGCGGCTGTGGATGGTCTTCCATAGTGTGGGTGAATGTGAATGTGAATGTGAGTGTGACTGTAACTGTGACTGCTTTTTGGGTGGTTGGGTGGTTGAGTGGCTGTCACATCAGAAGCTGCAATCCAGTATCCAGAGACTTTTTTGCATAGCGAGAGCATACTCTATAGCTCCGTTGATCGTGTCCTATATCTACATTTATTTTAATAAAATAAACATTTACGAATAATAATCAGTTGCTAAAGAATTAAAGCATATGAAACATTAATGTTTATATAATTTTTATTATATTAATTAATACAAATGTAAGCTGAATGGTGTTGGACAATATAAGTCAATGGCTTGACTTTTAAACTTTGCCAATGATACATTGTAAATGTACAATGATTTTTTTTGTTGACTGGGAATCGAACCATTCGAACTCCTTCTGACTTGGCTATTGTCGTCCACATTGTTTTTATTTATATATATATTATTATAAGCTTTATTAATTTATTTATAATATTTTTATATTTATTTACTAAAATGAAATTTAATATTGAACAAAATTGCAGTGATCTGTAAATTAATTCACTGTAAAGAAAACTTCTTTGTACAGAAGATCGTAATAGAGAAGTTCGACTGTATTATCATTTTCATATCTAAGAAGATTTTGAGAATCTAATATAGTACATATATCTGTTTCCATTTGAGTCGCTCAGCACTAAGGGAAAATTTAGTTCCACAAAATTGACCTGCAATTGAAAGCCGGATCTGGTTTGTGAATTATATTTTGTATGTTTTATTTTTAAGATGGCACTCATCCAATTAAAGAGTATCTCAAGCGTGCTATACACATTCAAATCAAATATGTTTGAGCTCGTTTGATCTCTTTTTTTTCAACTTATTGTGTACACGTTCTCTTCTCTCCTCAGTGCATCGTTGGTCCTGCTGTCCAGTGACATCGTCCTGTTGTTTAGTTACTTTGGTAGTTTCGTTATATTTATTGGCCCACATCGGGTTAAAAATGTTCAACGCTTTGGCAATTTAGTTGAGTACCGTTACATGCTGGCAGGCTGATTCTCCACCCTGCAACCCCGTCACCACTTTCCATCCGAAATTGTTGACCCTTTCGGCATTGCAAGCTACCTAGCTCATAAAATGCGAAAAGCCAAAGCAGAACAGAGCAACAGAAAACGCTCCACCTAGACGATAACACTTGGTAGGAATGGAAGCGAGGTAGTTAAGTGGTGATGGGTGGATGAGGGCGCCGGGAACGGGGTATGGAGGAGCCACTGGCAACGCTTGACGATTTACGAGTTGCCATTTTGCTGCTCAACTGGACCGTGAAGAGAAAAACGCAAAATGAAGGATCGCCCTGCTCAACAGACTAGAGTCCTGGAATGGATGGAGTGTGGTCCAGGGCATAGTGAAGGAGTGTTCCCTCCATATGACCGCCCAGCTCATCCATAGCTCATAGACGACCTGCGCTTTATTTCATATTACATAATTGGGCATGTAATGAGTCTAATTGAGTTTTTATGTTTTGGACAGATTCACAAACGCAGTTGCAGCTCCTCCTGCCTTCGGTTTGCTTTTTTCTCTTTATTTTTTGCAATGGGTCGCAATTGCTTGAGTTGTCTGCGGATGTGAACTAAAACGAGTTGGCGTTTGTAGCCTCGGGTCATTTGGGTGACAGGCCCACTACCCCAGGTCTAATGATGGACCACATATGTATGTCTAGCCCATTTGTCGTGTGAGACACTAACTCAATTATTGTCGCAGGCAACATGTGTTAATATCCTCTGTGCTTCCGTTGCCCCTTTTTTCTGCGTTCAGTTCTCAAACTTAACTGGACTGATCCGAACCGATGTGAACTAAACCGGCCAAACACTTTGAAAGCGGTTTATCATACAAAAATTGATTCAAATATCTGCTTTGGCATAGTTCTATTCAACTTCACTGCCGTTTGTTAGCTTTGATTCGAATACAGGCTTCACTTTAAAGACGGCTCGGTTCACCAACTATCACAGTTTAGGCATCAAACCAATAGTTGTTTGGCAAGTATTACAATTGAGGCAACTAAACACTAGTAAGAAAATTTGATTCAAATGTGGTGCTTGTTTACGTTCACAACTTTCACAATTTAATATATTTGTTCGGAACGTAATCCATACTACGGATCACCCTGAATCCTTTTCCAGTTGCACACATCACCAATTCCGAAGAAGTGCGAATGCACTTTTCTTTTCTTTTCTTCTAAATTGCCAATATGTACCGAAAACAACGTTATTTCACCTGTAGTTTTTCACCTGAGTGTTTTAAGAAAAAACTGCCAAGGCAAGCTTAAAAGCACTTAAACATACATTTCCAATGCAATGTAGAACGTGTCAGTAGCTTCTTGTTTGGAAACTGTGGGCATGTCAATTCTATTGGTTTTTAGCGTTTTTCCGCTAAACTAGCGGTTTTTCAAAAAAGTGGTAGAAAAAACGTTTTTTTGGTTATGATGTGGAACAAGTCCACATATTTATAGAAAGCTACTGCAACGCGTTGATACAAACAAACAAACAAACAGACAAACAAACACACAAACTGACAACCTTTTTGTGTCAATTTGGAAAAGCCATTCTAATTTTCAAATGTTCATAGCTTTGGAACGAGTTGTCAGATTAGGATGAACAAGGTGTCATTCGACGCGTATTAAGAATTTAAGCATTTGTGATTTTACAAAAAGGCCAAAAATTTGATCAAAATCGGATCACTATCACTGTGGACGGCAGTCCACGCAAGGGACGAAGCAGCACGAAGTGTGCAAACGGCGACTAGCATTATATACAGCAAGAATGAAAGATTTGCTGTGAGAGTCCGATCAGATCGAGCTACATACCGATCGAAAGGTATTACGTCAACTAAGAAAAGTGCATACTAAAACTTTTGGTAACTCACCTGGCTCATGAGATATTGGCGAGCAGGTGAGAAGAGAAAAATTTTAAAAATTTGAGTGGGGGCTTTTTGAGCTTTTGGGGCTTTAAAAAAGTAAATTTTGCATTCGGCACACTGCAAAAGTAACTTATGTACAATAAAAATAAGCTGAATCATTTTGCGCAACGTGCGGAATGCAAAATTAATTTTATTATTTAAAATATTTCTTATATTAATCAGTCACAAAATTAGATATAAGAAGTTGTATGGCTTTATCATGCATTGTCCCTAGACTTTAACTTCGAGTAGAGGTGTTTTATGTGATACACATATTTCGGTAGGAAAGTGTCTTAGGTATTATTTATCGATTGAACTGTACAAATAGTGATAACAAGCAATAGTACCGATAGTAATTTATTTATTACTTGATAATATCAACAAAACTTCTGAAAGGCGTTGAAAAATTTCGCAAATCATGTAATGATTCTGGAGAAAAAAGGAAAGAAAATAACAAGTTTAAATACGGTTCAGTATGTTTTATTTATAGTTGCAGCTAATAGCTGCCAGGAGGCGCCGCAAGTCGCGGGACACGTGTATACCTTAGATGCATTTAACACGCCCAATGCACACTGTCCCCGCTGAGTCCACTTTTCCTGTTGAGCGCACCTTTCCCGCTGAACCCGCTGTTCCCTTGTTGCTTTAGTCCTTGAGCATGTTTTCAGGCTAATGAAACTGTCAAATTGCGAGCTGGGACCAACTGCTGTGCCATGTCCTCTAAACGGACTAACTGCCAAAAAGTCAGCGATTTGGGCAGTTAGAGCAGATCCTTGCACCTTTCATCGAGCTGCGCGTGCACGGAAGCTACTGCCTTTACTTCTACACTTTCTCGTTCTCGTTCTCCTTCTATCTCTCTCTTTCTGTTTCCTTATCTGTCCGACTTGGTTTGTTGCTGTTTCGCGGCACAGCATGGATTGCCGCCGCCCTGTAGCCTGCTGAGCAGCGCACGCGAATCACAATCGAACACTAAGGTCCTGAAATATAGCTGGACAACTAGACAAAGAGTGCAAGATAGTGAGAGAGAGAGAGAGGGAGAAACAGAGTGAGAGAACTGCATTCATTTACAACTTTCTACGAACACTGCATGAGCCTGCGGCTTTACGATGCTTGATTCATTGGAATGAAGTCGGTGTTTGGTCTCAGGCAGCCAGGATGCAGGATGTGGCAGTGGGTGCAGGATATGTATACAAATGCAGCAGATCCCTGTGGCCAGCTTGTTGTGCCACTGCTGTGATAGTCGCGTGCATTTTACAAAATACCACGATTAAATCGACAGAGCGCGTACTGTGCGCACGACCAGGACGAAGGACACAGGGCGAAGCATGCAAAGCAAGCGCGTCAATCAATGTAGGAGTAGACGGTTCCGTCCACGCTTATTCCATCTATGTACATATTTAGTTAAAGTTCTATGCGCAACTATTGTTCTCAACTTGCATTCAACATGGACATCCTGCCGAGCAACTTATTTACAAATAGGACATTTTTTGTGTGTGATCGCTTGCATGTCCGATAATGGCTTATCATATTATATGATGATCACTTCCTTGATTGATCAGACTAAAAAAATTGGCCAGGTCCACACCCGCCCAGACGTATAAGCAAAGTCTGTATATCCCACACCCCTTTAGCTAGAATCACCAAATTTTTGCAGGTTGAATTCTGTTGCCCTATGAAATAGATTGGATTGGAATTTTATATCTCCCCACCTGTAAAACTGGACCAACCAAATTTGAATTGATGGCGAAACTTGAAAGATTTGAGCAAAAATACAATTGCCACACCCGTATATCGCAGACGTGTGTATCCGACTGCAACGTTCTTACTTGTTTAGTTTTATTTTTTACTCCCTGTTCCCAATAAAACTGAGAAAAGGGAGTTATAACGTACTGCAAATGTATGTAACAGGCAGAAGAAGGCATTTCCGACTATATAAACTACATATATTCTTGATCAGCATCAACAGCCAAGTCGAACTAGCCATGTCCGTCTGTCTGTCCGTATGAACACACAGATCTCGGAGACTATAAGAGCTAGAGACACCAAACTTGGCATGTGGGTTCCTGTATACCATACGCAGATCAAGTTTATTTCAAATTTCTGATGCACCTCCCCTCCCCCCGAAAAACTCCCACAGCCATAATTTTAAAGATAAAGCTTTGATTTTTGATACACATATATGTTTAATCAATGTTGATCGGATGCGTGAATTTCATTATGATCAGATAAAAAGCACCAAAGTTATGGAAGAATCTATTTCCCCCTTCTCAACAGGCAGATACAACAGTTTGACATGCACTGGCCAAGTTAAGTACGCTGCTTGCTTGTGTTGCAACTGAACTGCTTGAAATGCAAGTTGGAAGCAGGGAGTCTCATAGTCGGGCACAGTCGACTAGAGCAATTTTACTTGTTTTAACTTATGGTCAAGAAGTAGACCTAAATCCTTCACTTCAGTTGAATTGGCACCCTGTCAAACGAGTAGTTTTTAAGCTGAGGCAAGCTTCGATAAAATGACATTACCTTTCAGCTGAAGCAAATTAACTGCGTTCATACAGACGGATGAACGGACAGGCGGACGGTCGGACATTGCACATTTTATTTTTTTTTTAAATTAAAAAAAAAGAGTATTAAAACGGTTTATACGTGATGACATAATTTCATCAAAATCGGATCACAATATCTTTTAGCTGCCATAGGAAAAATTAGTTGAAAAATAAGTTTTCTTAAGCAAATTTCTTCCGCACGCCGTAGATAACATTTCTTTCTTGTTTTTTATTATTCCCACTTTTCTTAGGCTTGTATCAAAGGTTAGAATTTTGTTGGCTGAGCTTCAATTTCAGTGGATTTTCATATTTCCCATCTCTCACTCTCTATCTTTCGCTCCCTATATTTCTATGTCTTTAGTGCACAGCAAAGTGCAAAGACCAACATCAGCAACTACAACCATATATCGAATGCGGCAACCTTCTCACCAGGGCCATCCTGCGGCTCTTTTTTCGTCGTCTGCTCGAACTGCATTGCCCCTTTCCTACCCACATTGCCTACCCTTCCCCTCCCTCCCCCACCCTTATCAAGTATTGCGCTTTGTCAGCCGTTCAATTTTTGTGCTATTTTTTTGCTCTGCATTTTTTTTTGCTTTATGGAGTAAATTTTGTTTGGAGCTTTTTTTGCAGCAGCTTCTGTTTTCTGCAGCATGCTGCAATTGTCCAACTACCATTACCCCCAACCCCTTCAGCTTCGACGCCCCGCGACACCCACACTCCATATACACATTTTTTTTGCGGGTATCCGATATAGTTGGGTCAGTGCTTGTGGCCAGAACGGTTCTGGTTGCGGGTTTCATAGGACTGAGTGGGTGTCTCTCCCTCTCTCTTTCTCTCTCTTTGTGTGTGTGTGTGTGTGTGTGTGTGTGTGTGTGTGTGTGTGTGTGTGTGTGTGTGTGTGTGTGTGTGTGTGTGTGTGTGTGTGTGTGTGTGTGTGTGTGTGTGTGTGTGTGTGTGTGTGTGTGTGTGTGTATGAGTGCGTTATTGAGTGCAAATAGCAATTTCGCAACAATTCTGCCTAGCAGCATCTGGGAATTTGCTCGTTTTGCCTTTCAGCACTTTAGGCCGAGCATCTGTGGGATGGGTTCCAGGCGGTTCCTGAATCCTCCAGAGTGACCCACCGCTCCACTTGCATCGCCTTTCCAATTGCCTTGGGCTGCTACTGTTGGTGCTATCTATTCATTTTGCTGATAGGGATGTTGCGAGTGGGGTGTGTAGTGGGGATGGTGCTGGTGGTTTTTGGTGGTGGTGTGGGTGGTTGCATGCGTTTTTCCGGGCACATTGTAACGGATTTCTGGTAACTGTTTTTGGTTGCCGTCGCGTCGATTTTTGCTGCTTCAATTGCGTGTGTGTCTGGTGTCCAGTGTCCTACATGTCCTGTGTCCTTCGTGTCCATCGCCCTGCATCCTTTTGCACACACAATGAACTGTCAAATCTTGTTGTGTGTCGGTGTCTCGATAGTGAGCACACTGCACTGGATAACTCCGCCCCGAGGCGGGGAAGCATGCCAGTTGGTGTAGATGGGTGAAGCATTCCTGCAGTCGATTTTATTGGATTACGGTTTAGATTGCAATAGCAAAAACTGCAGCCATAGCAGCAGGCGCTTAGATTTCATTTTGTTTATGCTCTTGTTGGTACTATTGTTGTTGTTGTTGTTGTTGTTGTCGTTGTTTAGGCAATTTGCAGAATGCAAAGAGTATAAAAAGCCTTTGACAGCCCACGCCGCTTATTGTCCTTGTGCATCCGCATCCTTTATGTCCAGTCGTATTGTTGTTCTTAATTTTTTGTGAACTTTTGATGTTGACTACAGCTACATCCACAGCAACAAAAGCAAACACAACAACAACATGAACAACAATAACAACAACAGCAGTAACAACAGCAATTACAATAACACGACGGCGTTAACGAATTGAAATTTGTTAGTTTGTTGTTGTTTGCTACTGTTGCTGTTGTTTGTTGGCCATGTAGTTGTTTGATGTTCGATTCCATGCACTTCCGTTGCGTTCTGTACGTGCAACAAGAAACTACACAGCCGAGTTAATTGATAAGAAGCAGGGGTGACGGTTGGTTGGGGTGAGGTGCTATGAAAGGGTGGACTGGATATAGGATCAAAGTGTGACAGTGTGACAGTGTTGAGCTGCTTTACGAGTGATCTACAATTTTGATTTTGAAGCAAAAGCGTCGCATCAACGGGTAGACAGATAGGACATGACAATCAATAGTAAAATCTTTTAACTAGCAACATCATCGACGGATAGCAATGAAATAAGGTTCTTTATACACATTAAAAGAGGCACTGTCAAACTGTAATTTCTGCCTGCTGAGATTGGGGGAAACAGATTCGTCAATAACTTTGATGTTTATAACCCGATCGCAAGGAAATTTACGCAACTGATTATCATTGTTATAACATATATGTGCACCAAAAATCAAAGCTATGTCTTTAAAATTGAGGCTATGGAAGTTTTTTGATTTGCGGGGGTGCGTGAGGGTGTATCCGAAATTTGAAATAAACTTGATCTGCGTACGGTATATAGGAACCTGCATGCCAAGTTTGGTGTCTCTAGTTCTTATAGTCTCTGAGATCACAGTGTTCATACAGACAGACGGACGGACAGACAGACGGACATGGCTAGTTTAATGGGATCAGGGAGTAAAAACATTAAAAAACAAAATATCTACGTTTAAATTAATCAACGCTCACAGTAGATTTTCAAAATGTATTTTGTGTAATTTGAAGAGGCATGTAGTCATAAATAAACAACGTAAACGTTATTAGAAGAAAATTAATTTTTTTTCTACCATTTCCTATTAAAAATGCAATTTCTTATTTAAGACAAAGGTTACACACAAACTTCAAAATATATTTAGCAAGTAAGAACGTTGAAGTTGGATGCACCCGACTGCGATATACTCTTTTTTCGCCTCTTTGTGGAGTCAGAAGTGTGTGTGGCAATTGTATTTTTGCACATATCTTTTAAGTTTTGCCATCAATTTAAATTTGGTTGGGCCTGTTCTACAGGCTTGGGAGAAGCAAACATTGCTTGATTGCAAGGGCGGGGGTGGGCGTAGCAAAATTATTTTTGTCCAATCTATTTAATAGGGCAATAGAATTCAACCTGCACAATTTGGTGACTCTAGCTAAAGGGGTTGGGGAGATACAGACTTTGCTTATTTGTGGGGGCGGAGGTGGGCGTGGCCAAATTTTTTTTTACCAGATCGATCAAGGAAGTGATTAGTAGCCCTTGTGCAAAATTTGGTTACTCCAGCTATAAAACTGTGGAAGATATAGGTTTTTGCGGTTTGTGGGGGAAGGGGTGGGGGTGGGGGGAAGATCTTGAAACTTTGTCTGCCTATGTTATATACCAACATGTACACCAAGTTTGGTTGCTCTAGCTTCAAAATTGTGGAAAATAGACGGACAGACGGACATTTCACAAACCCAATATACTCTTTTTCTTTGACATGCACTGGCCAAGTTAAGTGCGCTGCTTGCTTGAGTTGCCGCTGAACTGCTTTAAATGCAAGTTGGGAGCAGGGAGTAAGAATGCTCTAGTCGAGTGTGTCTTGGTGTCTCTAGCTCTTAAAGTCTCTGAGATCGACCCGTTCATACAGACAGACGGACAGACAGACGGACATGGCTAGTTCGTCTCGGCTGTTGATCCTGATCAAGAATATATTTAGTTTATATAGTCGGAAATGCCTTCTTCTGTCTGTTACACACATTTGCAGTACTTTATAACTCCCTTTTTCCCATTTTGAATGGGAACAGGGAGTAAAAAGAGTATAAAATCTGGCCAACTTAATGTTTTTTCTGTAATCCTTCCGTATCGGACAAAATTTCCGTTAAAACGGATCCGTTACGGACCCGAAACAAACTCGTTTTGTTTATTGGGATGATACGTTGAAGGCATATTTTCAATTATTGGAGCAATGTTTTAAGCGCAGTGCATGCAGCAATTGTTTGGAGCGCATCCAAACCAAGCTAATCTCTCACATGCCGCAACACTGAACCGGCAGCTTCTTTGGAAGTTTATTTTATTGCCAACACACTGCGTGTAAGCGTGTATTGCCGCCAAAACAAGGAGAAGAAAGTAAGATGAGAACGGGGTTGGACTTGGGCTTCGGCTGTTTATCGAGTATGAGTGTGTGAGATGCTGCGGGAGTGCATGTGTGTGTGTGTGTGCTATTAATAATGGCGTTACATGCGGCGTTCGTGTTTGGCCGTTGTCAAAGGATTTGTGTGCTTGGACTGTGGCCCAAACTAAGCTAATTAAAATTTGGCCACGGCATTTTGGGTTGCAGGAGCAGAATGGGAATGAGATTGAGGACGAGGGCGAGGAGCGCAAAAAGAAAGCCGTAGCCAAAGGTCAAAGGGCGAGGTCCAGCGTCAAAGGGGCAGCAGCGTTTTAATTAAAAATTTGCTAATAGCTCTAGGAAAAAGCAAACCAGACTCTAGCCTCCACCCCCCCTCCTTCCGACCCCTCCACAACAGGGCAGCCCCAATAGGATCAAAGGCTTTAAAGCTATCGCTGATGCGGCAACGGCAACAGCGACCACAAGCTGCAGCACATGGACGAAGGAAGAGACCATGAATATGTTGACGAGGCGGACGATATATGCTATGAATACAACACACACACGCTGTTAGATGGCTAAGGTAATCTCAATTTTAGGCTAATTAAATCGGCAAATATTTCGTATGGTCGTGGGGGGTAGGCAAAACAGGGCGGCTTGTTTTAAATTGGGCGTGACAAGTAAACAAAATTAAGCCGAAAATCCACGAAAGAGCTGCGACTAATTTTCAGCTAATTAAAGGCAAAACAGCTGCGAGCGAGGATCATCAGGCAGGATATGCCCGATCGAGCGGGGTAATAGGATACAGGTAACGCTAGCTAACAGGTTCTGTGTGTGTAAACAGATGCACTACAAGGACTTTGTGAAGCGCATTGTGTTGGTTTTGGTCAGCTAACAATATGTTAACCATGTCAGAGGTTTATTACCGACATTTATAATGTATATTATATATTTTGCAGTTCAATGTCAAGAGCGGCAGCCCGAAGGAGTTAAAAGGAGTGAGCGGCGGCATCAGCGGCAAGGCGGCACACACACTCATAAAATGCATATTCTTTATTTCCTGAGGCCGCGGCCAAAAATTTGTGTGTTTATTTATGCACTCGCATTGTGTGGCCAATGCAAACTGTGATAGGGTTCTACTCACATGTCTATCTCTCTCTCTTTCTCGCTCTCGCTAAAACTTTATTGCTCCTGCCACGTTTCCTTAACGTATCCGACCCGTCGGCAGCCTCACACAACCCTTTTTGGCCCATTTGCCGACGACAACGTTGTGCCTTTCATTGGAAATTACCGCGCTGCCGTTTTTCCATTTCCATCGGTCCCAGTCCCTGCCGTTTAGTTCACCCTTCCGCCCGTCCGTCCGTCCATCCGTTCGTGCGCGCTTTACAACTTGTCAGTCATTTGAACAAAACTAATTTGCATGTCATTTCTTTAGCACTCTTGAAATTTTTAACATTTTGCACGAAATACACAAAAACTGAATAGGTTCAAGTTGCGAGTCTTACACGGCTTTTGATAGGGCTTTGTTATGGCTTTGGATTTGGGTTTGAGTGTAGGCTTGAGTGTGGTTGGTGTGTAGCGTGCGGTGCTGTTGGGCTCTACCCTATGTCAAACTAAGCGATATATAGTACTATGTATTGGCAAACAAGTCGACAAGCCTCAAATTGCACATATGAAGTGCACATTGAACAGAACAAAAGACTCCAAGGATTTTTCAGCATGTGAATGAACTTTAAATGCAATACAGTGATCGTTCGCAAATAAGAGCAAATCGGTTAAAGACAAGCTCTAAATGAAAAGAAAAACAAATAAGAACGATATACTCTTTTTTTCGCCTCTTTGCGGAGGCAGAACTGGGCCAGGCAATTGTATGTCATGTCCGTCTGTCTGTCTGTCCGTCGTCTGTATGAACACACAGATCTCGGAGACTACAAGAGCTAGAGACACCAAACTTGGCATGCAGTTTCCTGTATACCATACACAGATCAAGTTTATTTCAAATTTCAGATGCACCCCTGCAAATCAACTCCCACAGCCACAGTTTTAAAGATAAAGCTTTGATTTTTGGTACACATATATGTATCAATGTTGATCAGATGCGTAAATTTTATTAAGATCAGATAACAAACACCAAAGTTATAATAGAATCTATTACCCCCGTCTCAGCAGGCAGAGGCAACAGTTGGACAAATTGCACTTGAAGTGCATGTTGGGAGCAGGGAGTCTCGTAGTCGGGCACCCTCGACTAGAGCATTATTACTTGTTTCCTCCACATTTTGGCAAAAAGAAGCAGACGGACATCATTTGTACGTCCAATGATAAAAGGTGCCCTTAAAGGGAAATTTCGAACTTAAAGAAATAATATGGTTGATTATCTGAAAACAATTGGTGAATTTATGGTGAGCAGAGAAATTGAGATCAAAGATAACTAAGGCGTCTGCGTCATCGTCAACAGCTGGTCCAACAACAGCAGGATGCAATTGTTGCAGTTCCAGTTGAAGCGAACATCTCCTCCATCAGCTCCAAAATGATGGTGCTTCTGGCACACTGTATATATTCAAGTATTGGCTCTCTATATGATATCGCCATCAGACTTCGGGGGACGAAGGAGACTGTGCTTTATGCTGGGCCAATTTCAGACTTGCAGAATCTCGCGTCTTGGTGGTTGGATCACTTGCCGTGACGCTACCGCCACAATCACAGCTGCCTGCTCATCTTGAGCTGCAGCAGCGGTCTGCACGCCAGCGTCGGCACAGCAATGCTGTAGCGACAATGGCGCCACAAATATAATCTCAGCATCGCCACCACCCATGTGGGCCATGTGGTTGGGGGGTGCAACTGTGGGTATGCCCACCACTTGATTATTATCACCAATGTTGCCAACTGTCATTGTCATTGTCATTGGCAATGGCATTGGCAACATTATTGGCATCTCCAGCCGTCGTATAAAGTCGATAACACATTCTCTATGGCGACGTCGGCGGTTAACCAGATTGTGGATGTTGCTAATGGTGTTGATATTGTTGTTGCTGTTGTTGTTGCTATTGTTGATGCTGTTGTTGTTGCTATTATTGATGCTATTGTCGTTGTAACTGTCGTTGGCATTGATGTTGTTGTTTTTGTTGCTGCTCGGCGCCATTGATACTTTGTGGGCGTTTTGAATTTTAAAACCGAAACGGAAAAGTTTTGCAAGTGACAAGCGAATTCCTAAAAAGTTTGAAGCGTGTTTGTAGCCCGATCTGTAAATTAATGAAATATAACTAACAACAAATTGTAGAAAAATACACAAATGAATCTCAATGAATGCTCTGCCAAAGTCTACTAACGTATACCATGTTCGCACAGTGGTCGAAAATAGATCTCCTTCTTATTATGACCTATTAAAACTGGGTAATGGTACTTGTTTTATTTTTCAATTAAAAACAAGTAAGAACGTTGCATTCGGGCTCACCCGACTGCGATATACTCTGTTTTCTGTTCGTATATTAAATTAAATTCTTTTAAAGACTACTTATATATAGATGCTACGAACTATAAAATTCTTTCTACTAAGTGCAAACGCCCAAAGCAGATCGAGACGGGTGCTTGGCAAAATGATCGCTCGTTTACTGGGCCGGGGGTGGGCGTGTCAAATTTTTTTCCTCCAAACTATCGAAGAGTTTAAATGGTGTCATACTGCAAAATTTGGGGTTTCTAGCTATAAGGGTGTAGGAGATACAGGTTTAGCTCATTTGCGGGGGCGGTAGTGGACGTGACATATTTTTTTTGGCAGGTTGGTCAAGGATGTGGTCAGTAGCCTTTTTGTCAAATTTGGTTACTCTAGCTGTAAAACTGTGGAAGAAATAGGTTTTTGCTGTTTGTGGGGGAAGCGGTGGGGGTGGGGGGGAGATCTTGACACTTTGTCTGACTATGGTATATACCAACATGTATGCCAAGTTTGGATGCTCTAGCTTCAAAACTGTGGAAAAAACCTGTGTTCATACAGACGGACGGACAGACGGACGGACGGACGGACGGACGGACGGACATTTCACAAACCCAATATACTCTTTTTTTCCATTTTGGAAAACAGAGTATAAAAAAATTGCAGACTTGGCTTAAGTGTGCCAAAAAGATATACAATTGCTGAAATGCTTTGAATAAAAAAATAACTTGTCACACAGAAAACTTTCTGTGGCAGTTCTAAGGTTTGATTTTTATAAATT
The DNA here is from genome assembly GCA_949708635.1 of Hirtodrosophila cameraria. NCBI lineage: Eukaryota > Metazoa > Arthropoda > Insecta > Diptera > Drosophilidae > Hirtodrosophila > Hirtodrosophila cameraria. The sequence continues at coordinate 17,599,846 of OX453090.1, forward strand.
TTATAAAATTTTGTTTAATTGCGTGAAACGTTCTTAAGGTTAGATTGTTTGTTTGAGTTATTTTAAGAAACAAATAAGTTTTTCATAAAATATATTTATATATATTTATTTTTCAACCGATTTGGAAGATTCCGAAGTATGTACTACATTCAGAAAGGAAAAGCATCCGTGCCAAGTTTCATCAAGACACCTGTAAATCTATGTAAGTTAATTTATACTTCCCGAGCTGTAGACTCATCTTAATTACTGTGCCTGCAATTGGATTAATGACCGGACTGATTGCTGGCAACTTCATTACCATAGAGCCGTTGCTGTGCAAATAGAGTGAACTTTGAAAACTGTCTTGCAGAAAAATTAGCACATCGTTTGATAGTATCAGTGGTATGTTAGTCCAAAACATCAATGATCTGCCACATAAGTTTTCCGAGTTTCGCGATTGGCGGGATTAGAAATCACTCCCGAAAATTATTTTAGACTTCAACTTCAACTGGATGAAAAATTTGTAGTTTCAGGAAATGCCCAGCGAACAAATGGGTGGTGTTTCAGTAGCTTCGGTAGAGTCACTCGGGAAGTCTATGTCTCATTATTGTTGGCTTTTAAAACTTGATCGATTTTTTTTATGAATATATTAAGATCTAGAAATGGTTTGACTTCCGAACAACCCATTTTAAATCGAAAGTTTCCACATAAATATTTTAAGTATATTTAACTTTGCAAGGTTCACAAGGCACAAGGCACAAAGTTCAAAATGCAAATTTAAGCAAGTCAATAAAAAATAAATATAAATAAGCTACTGGCTGATACATCATACATTTATTTTTATATTATAAATTAAATTTGTTGTTGAACTTACATTTAGTTTGAAATTGTACACAAATGTATTAACTAATTAAACAGTTAATCAAAGTTAAAGTTATCTTTTTGAGTGGATCAATCCATTAAAAGAATTCATCGACTTTTAAAATATGTATACATTTTTATAAAGAATAATCCATTAACCAAAGCTAAGCTATTGTCAAAAAAGTTCCATTATAATCAACTATAGACTTAAATTTTCAGCTCACAGATTAAGCCTCATTTTAAATCGATCAGTATTTTTTAAGAAATCTATAAGCTATATGCTCATTTGTATAAACTAACCGTTTTAAAATTTATAGCACCAGTTTTGTACCTGATTATTATCTTGACGTAAGCCCTAGAAAATCTGGCTATATGTTTTTTTTAAGTATTTTTTCAAAATATTGATAATATCGTAAGATTTTGTAATTGTAATACCAATAACTTAAAAAATAACTATCCTTGTGACAAGTCATATTTGCAGCACTAGAATGATAAATTAATAAAATTAAAAATTAAAGTGTGGATTACCAATAAAACAAAACAACCAACTAACTGTGTACATATTAGCATACATACTATACATAGTACATTTGACACCGAACAATTTTAACAACCTTGAGCTGGAAAATAACTGCAGACTACGCAACCAAACACACAATTCCTTAATGTTAAGCAATGTGCGTGTGTGTGTGAGTATGCTCTTTACAATATTATGCATGCTTTTTGGCAGGATATGTTCATAAATATGGGAGAACAGGTGGAAAGGATAGGACAGCAGAAAAGTGGAGTGGACTGGACTGGACGGGATAGCACATTGGAGAGCTAAATCGGCCAGCACAAATCATATTACAAAACTTTACACGCTTAAGAGCGCATGTAATTGGCTTTTGAAATGTGCGCGCGTCAAAAGGTTAACACGTTTTTGGTAGCCAGGATGCATTCCAAGGACACTCAATGGACAATGGGTCCAAGTTAGCCCCCATATGTGCTAATAACAATAAGTGTCGTCCTGCCAGTAAAATGTCGCCATTCCCTGTGTGTCCTGTCCACGTTTGAAATATGAGTCGAGACCAGCGCAAGGATCCAGGCACAAGGACAACGGGAACAGCAACAGCAACAGCAACTGGCTGGCCAACCCCTTTATGCCACTGGCTAATTTTCGTCGCTATCAACAACTTAACGTGTGTTGCTGTCCTTGTTGTTGTTGTTCTTGTTGTTTTTGTTCTGCTGTTGGCGTTGGTTATATCCTTGAAACTTTTGGCGCTAGACATGTGCTCGTTTTGGCTATGACGTATATTTAACATGCCACACCGCAACTCCAACTCTGCCCCCGAACACCTCTCGCTCCCCTCCCTCAACCCAAACAGCCCACCCATCGTTGCCCAAAAAAGTATGCTACGATTTTTGAGTGTTGGCATGTTTGCTGTCAGAAAATTGTCAGAATTTTATGGTCCCATTGCACTATGGCGAAAATTGCATTTTTTCGGGTACTAATGAATAACTGTTAAGCTAAGCAAGATTTTTTTTATCTATATATATATATGTTAAATATATTTCTCTTCTACACATAAAAACAAAGTTTTACCATTGGAAAAGCATAACTTTGATGAAATTCAGGAGCTAAAGAAACAATATTTGAAATTAATAGTAATTTTCTTATATATCATCATACGTAATAAATGAAACGTTAAATTCATCTTCGATTTCTATAAAAAAACATCGGTGAAATTATTTATTCTGCTTTGCTTCCGTGCGGGATGAAGTCTGGTCTTCTTTATAGATTTCGTTGCGTGATTCAAACGCTTCGCTTCGCCAAAATAGCCTAGGGAAAGTACAGTATTTTCCGTAATCTGCACCTGCAAAAAATTAATTTGAGCAGCAACAAACATTGCACATTGAACATTGGTCTGTTATATAACATCTTTGGCTCTGAACTTTACAGTTTGAAGTTTTCTTAACGTATTAACACAAAAACAGAACTAATTTTAATACTTTGAATAGAACAATTTTCCCCATAGTGCATTGCTGCAACGTTTCGCTATTATATATTATATATATTTTTTGTTGTATTCTCATTTATTTTTGTCGTTGCTGGCATTTTTATTGTTGCGATAGAATTTTCATTAGGCTTGATGATTGGAAAAATTGACAGGTGCCTTGCAAAAGCGATCACTTTATAGTGATTCGTACTCGATTCGCTAGCTGGGCCAATCGAATGGCCAGACAATTGAGAAACATATGTTGTTGTTGTTGTTGCCACCTCAACATAGTAACAGGAACAGGATTATAATACACACACAACGCAATAAATTTTAATAGCTTGGTTTTGAGGCTCAAAAATAAGCTTCCAATAACAAACTGAGTTGCTTTTTTTAAGCAATTGTTTCACATTTAGTTTGGGTTTTAGCTCAGCCATTTTACTGAGATTTTCATATTTTTCTAAATAATTTTCTTTTAAAGTTTAACAATTGTGTTCGTGCAATTCATATTCGAACTCTTCAATATTGAATTTTCGATTTATCTAAGCGGATTCCTGCCTTTGTGCCGTATTGACATTAACAATACAAAATACAATTTAATTTTAAAGTATTTCTGTTCATAGTTAAAAAACAATTATTTAAGGATTGTTTACGAAGTTTGTATCACATTTTATTAATCAAGCCTGGCTTTATTTCCAGATCATTTTCAATCTTGAAATTAAAACGAAGTCCTTTTCCTTTTCAAAACTATACTTAGATAAAGCAAACTCTTTGGTTAAGTTTTTTTTCTTATCCGTTGTGTCCAAAAACGTTTTAATTATAAACGAAATTATCAAAAGGAGATAATCATTTGTAGTCCAAGCAACTCATATGGTCTGGTCAAGAACTGGGCTCATGTTAGCTTTAAAGCAAGAACAGTCTAAATTCAAATCCATGACACACATCCTTTCAATGGCCGCTTTCCCATTCCATTCTGTATGTCCTCTCGTATTTTAATGATGGCATTCAGGGCACTCACAACAGTTTCCTGTTGCCCGTGCCTAGTTTCCCTCGTACCCATGTCCCCGGTTTCCCCCTTTTGCGGGTTTGGCTTACATTCGGCAACTGTTTTTGCATCTTCACAGTCAGAGTCAGAGAGTCGCGTCTGTCTCTGTGTTAGTCGCCATTGTTTGGTTATCTAATGCGCGGCAGGGGTGAAGAGGTAGGTGAGCAGTGTGCAGAGGTAAAGGACTTGGCTGAAAAATTCATCATAAGTGCGACATTCGTAGTCCTTGTTCTGGCCTAGCTGTCTGCATATGCCCGATAATGTTATCCGGCGTAGCGTGCCCCAGCTCCAGCATGTCCTGATCTTGTAACTTCCTCCCCCCGTAAAATACCAGACCACCCCTAGACCATGGGCTGTGTCTGTTTGAAGTGGTTGTACGATTTGGATTTTGATTTCAATGCCACTCAACTGGCCTTTGCCGCCCTGGGAAAATCGCCTTAAACAGTCCATTTCGAAAAATGCGAAAAACGCGACGCGAGTGCAACCCCGGGATATAGCAGCAGATAGGGCAGAGAAAGCAGTTCAAGGGCTGGAGCTGAGAAGCAGAGTCGTATCAGCTCGAGCCATTGGCCATGCACGGGGTGGTTTTTCATTATCATTTGTGCTGCACATAAATTATTTATTGTTAGCGATTTTCCAAAAAAGATAACACAGTAGCGAGCGAGGCCAGCTTTTATTTACTTTGGTCGCGATTCCAGCCAGGATGCAGGACAACAGGCAACAGGAACCAGAACCAGCAACCAGGACTGTCTCACTTCAATGTCCTTTCACATACATACGCGTGTACATACATACATATGTGTGTACCACAAAAAAAAGTCAGGATGCACATATATATGTTTGTATATATGTTTGTATATACCACTCGATATAGTTGTTCATATTTTTGTTGTTGCTTGTTTTTGTTTCACCCTAAATCGACACCCCGACAAACATTTCGCCCAGCCCCGGATATACATAAATATTTATAAATTTTTGCTTTTGCCGCATTATGCGATTATATGCCATATAAAAGCATATTAATATGAGTTTTGCGTATTTTCAAGTAAATAGCCAAGGGATATGTACACAAATGCATAATACAAATTAAATTGAGTATAATGTGGCAAGAAGTAAGTCGAAGTTAACATAATGAAACACACACAGCATTATACACTTTTCTCAATTTTGAATATTCAATATTTTATAATATATGATATTAAATAATTGCCCATTCCAAACAAACTTTATATTGAAAATATGAATTAATTATTCATAATTTAATTAAATCAAATTAAGAAATGTTTTGGTTGGTTATAAGCTCGAGCTTATAACAAAATTTAAGATCTCATTAAAAATAAAAACTTGGGCATAGTCTATATATAAAAAAACTTGACCTGACTAAAAAAGAAAACAAGATAGAAAATTTATCTTAAGTGTGCCTTAAATATATGTATACTAGCATTTTCCGGCGTGCGGTGCTACGCCCGGTATAAAATCATATTCGCTCCAAAATTTAACTTCGCCCCTACGACCTTAACCAAAAGGTAAATTTTCCGGAAAATAGGTATGCAGTTTTTATTGAATCCACTTATTGATCTTAGAAAATTAATTTGAAGCAAATCGCACAAAAACGCAACTTTCGCCCTATTTACCACCCACTTTCCACCCAGGGAGTGCATTTTCCGGAAAATTGGTATGCAGCTTTCAATAAATTTACATATAGATCTTTGAATATGAGTTTGAAGCAAATCGCATAAAAACTCATTTTTAACCCTTTACCCCACCCACTTTCCAACCAGGTGGTGAATTTTCCGGAAAATTGGTATGCAGTCATGAATTATTTTTTATATAGATCTTTGAAAATAAGTTTGAAGCTAATCGGATGATAATCCGAGAATTTTTCACATTTCTCGACCGAATTTTCCAAGATCCGGGAATAGTGCTTACTTTTGGCATAGGCCTAAACTACTGTGAAAATTTCACCCATCTAGCTCTGCGTTGATTGCCACACGCCATCGCCAGGACAAACTTATTTATATATATGACAATTTTTTTTATACAGCTTTTTCTTTGACAGGTACATGATAAGTCAAACGATTTAAGTCAAAATTGGTAATGTTTGAAACAAAATAAAATAGAGTATTTTGAGCAAAACAAATTGAAGGCTGGAATTGTTGGTAACCGCAGATAAGATTGTTGATAAAGGATGAAGACTTCGTTCATTTAATGAATCAGACAGAATCATTCACCTGGGTATCTTTCATAAATGTGGTCAATGATTTCCTAGTTAACTACAAGTCAGAGAATTACCGCCAAATAGCAAATAGTAATAGAGGGAGTGCACAAAGGAAACACATGGAAGAAAAATATTTTTTTCTACCATTTTCTATTTTTTGCAGTCGAATGAAAATGGAAATTAATATTTTTTTCTAAAAAAATGTTCAAGTTTCTTGGTTTAGAAAAAGATTACATGCAAACTACTTAATATATTTAAAAACGTTTTAGGTATCATATATAGCATGCGGAATTATCTTTTTTGGAACTCTTTCTATAATCTTTTTTAATTAAAAAAAAAAAAAAGTCTGTCCGTCCGTCTGTCCCTATGAACGCCAGTTTTTCCCTCAGTTTTGAAGCTAGAGCAACCAAACTTGGTATGCATGTTGGTATATACCATAGGCAGACAAAGGGTCAAGATCCCCCCTTTATATATTAATATATGTTTTTTTGCAACGTGCTTACATAAGCAAATCACTTGGAAATTTACGATTATAATATATAATTGGACAAATATTATTTGGATAAACTTGATCAAAATAAGCGCTTATAAGTTTCTTGAACAAAATTGCCGGGCATGACATTTGGTCTGAGAGTTGCAAATTTGTTTTTATTGAAAACAAAAATAATAAAAATAGACAATGACAATGATTGCATATTGCAGTTGAGTGGAAAAAATTCGGTAACTGTCTACCCGTAACCGCCAAAACAAGGCCACTACATTAACAGCTGCGTAAAACAAAATAAAGAAAAACTATTTGATAAGCTCCCGTTGCCACACTCTTTGCCATCACGCAATTGCAAGCCTCTGCCAAATAATTGGACTTTATGCTGATGCAATGTCCAATACACAATCTCGCTGCAGCTCTCGCTCTGCGCTGTCCACAAGAGCGGAAGTTAACTTGTGGGCCACGCCAGAACATGCATATGCCTCACGCCCACGCCCACACACGTTGAAAAAAATGCAGCATACCCCTCTTTTGGACCCCCTCAACCCAGCTGGCGACTCGACTCTTTCAGTTGCGGTTAAAATTTAATATTCACTCGCGCAAATAATCCAAACACACGAACAGACGGACGGACAGACAGACAGACAGACAGACAGACAGACAGACAGACAGGCAAATACAATGGTAAAATGGCGCTGCTAAGCTGACATGAATAGCAGAGCGGAGGGGGGCTGGCAAAACCTAACCAATTTTACCCCTCTCTTGGCCAGCCACAGCCGCCAGCTATACAAACTGCAACTGCAAGTGAAGTTTGTCTGTGGCTAGCCTGGCTGACTGTGACGGTAACTGTGACATTGTGGGTGTAACATACTACGTGTGTGTGTGTGGAGGTATATTCTTAAGTGTATGTATGTGACTGTGTGTGCTAATTGTTTATTATTTAACACTACCAAAGTAGCTCCGTTAATTGAAAAGAACTAAGTTCAAAGTAAGGCATTAACCCTTTGCGCTAATAATAAACTAATTCAATACACATCATTACAACAAATAAATATACAATTCCTAAAATGTAATTGACTAAATCCAATAATCATACTAAATATCTCACCAGCCAAACGGCACCAAAAATGAATCCGTTTTTTATGATCTTAACACTTTGTCTGCCTATGGTATATATCAACATGTATACCAAGTTTGGTTGCTCTAGCTTTAAAACTGTGGAAAATAAACTGCATTCATACGGACAAACGGACAGACGGAGTTGGCTATATCACTGATCAAGAATATGTAGCTGCTATATTCGGAAATGCTTCCTTCTGTCTGTTATATACATTTGCAGTACTTTATAACTCCCCTTATCCCATTTTTAATGGGAACAGGGAGTAAAAACTGCATTCATACAGACGGACATTTCACAAACCCAATATTCTTTCGAGTGCCGTTCTCGACGATATTATATCGCTCAGTTTGTATCAGCCAGTTACAAATTCTCGAAAGCCGACCAAGAAATTCGACTTATTGGTTGAGGATAACAATTTATAAGAGATTTTCATTGTACAGACTGCTTAGACTTTTAAAATTGTGTTCATATTAAACAATAGATGGAGTGTTTTTACTTGTGTGGCGTATCAATGGTGCTCTCTATATATAAAAAAAAGCAATTTGAGAAAAAAAAGTTGGCAAATTGCCATTTAACGGACGTTTAACTGACATTTCTCGTGTATTTCAAGTGCATGTTATTTAAACAGTTAATGCTAAAAATCGAGAAACAAACGAGAAAAAAAGGATGTACGAGAAAAACGTGTGTTATTGCCGGGTGGGATTGTACAATTGTAATCGAAATAAAATTGTTTTTAATTATCAAAAGTTTTCAAAACGAAGTCTAAGCAATTTTTATTATTATTATTTATTTAAAAAAAAAAAAGAAAAAAGAGTATATTGGGTTTGTGAAATGTTCGTCTGTCCGTCTGTCCGTATGAACGCAGGTTGTTTCCACAGTTTTGAAGCTAGAGCAACCAAACTTGGTATACATGTTGGTACCATAGGCAGACAAAGTGTCAAAATCTAATTTAATTTGTATACGTATTTCAGACATCTGATTGTAATTGTAAAGCCCACATATGACACTCTTTGCCCCTATATCCAGTCACAATGTGCATATACATACATCGCGTTTGTGTTGACCACTGTTAAAGCTATTTACCGCACCTTATGTATATCACAAATATTGTAACTCCAAATTCAAATGACTCGTCAGCGGTTGTTAGAGACGATAATGTTCATAATTGAAAATTTGGGTATTTTGAAACAGCAACAACACAAAAAACTTAGAAACTTAGTTCAGATCAACGTGGACCATACTATTTTGGCTGCAGTTCGGACGTGTTAAGCTAACAATTAGCAGATGTGAATACTTTGTGTGGCTTTGTCTATAGCTTGGCTGCATTTGCCTGACCTCTGACGAACTGACCAGTATAAAAGCCTGTTAGGTTCAAACCTCCCCTTGATTCCAACCCATTGCTGTAGCGTTGCCACTGCATATTCGTCAAGTCACAGACCCCAGCAAAAAAAAAAAATAAAAAAAGGGAACAACAGTTGCTTGTCTGCCAAATTGCAACTGCACGCTGACTGACCGAACACCCCCCCCCCCCCCCCCCCACCTGCCTTTACTTTCCCCCCTTTTGCATGTTGCTGTGTCGCGACTGTTACTCCTGCTCATGTTGTTGGTTTGCCTGTTTGTTGTTAGTGTTGCTTCATTTCACTCTTCGTTTGTTTTTTTTTTTTACCATTTTCTCGACGCGTTCCTCGCACAACTGTCCAAGTGACAGCTGCCGCCGTGCCTGACAGGCAGCGCTATACCCTTTCGCCCCCCCTCCCCCACACATTTTTCTTACCCTTTACCCTACCCAATGCGCAATCAGTTGCAACGCAATTTGATTTTGTCGCTTCATGGCTCGAAGCAGTTGCCATGCACCGTCAGCCCACCCCTACCCCCTCCACACATCCAGCAACCATCCTCTTACCACGCCTCTGTGGCAATAGCGTCCATCGCTTGGCCGCCATAAAGTGCACATGTCGCTTCGTGTTCGCAGTGACATTTATTCGCCGTTACAGGACTTTCTTTTTGGCTTGCAATGCGCATACGACGAGTGGGCCATAAAAAGTTTGCCCTGCAATCTGGCCATTGGGATTGTGTTTCACCTCTCCGCCCACGCCTACGCCCCCTTTACTCCACTACCGTCAAACCACTCTCTTCCCCTATATCCGGTTTAAGCCCAACAATCGTTTGCGCTGCATTTTTTGACTATTTATTTGACGGCTTCAAGTTGCCGACGTTGCTGCGGTCGCAAAAGTGCATTAGCCGCTGCCTGTCACTCAAGAACGTTAACAATAACAACAACAACAACAATAACAGCAACAACAGCTGCAAGAGGGGCAGGGCATGTCTGTATGCCTACACTTTGTTGTTTATATATGTATATATGCTAGGATGAACCGGAACCAGACGAGCTTGCAAAAATCATTTTCCCGTCTTTCAGTTGCCATTGAAATTACATTTTTGATAGGAATACAAATTTTTACCATGTATTGATCAAAAAGCAAATCCATATAAATTTTATATTGAATAAAAAATATTACAAATTTGCTGCAACTTTTTTATTTTCTTAATAAGACATAGTACCAACTTTCTATATAAGCTTATAAATATCAATAAATAAATAAATATAAATACTTATAAATAAATAAATAACTTCTCAATCCTACATTAATATAGAGGACTATCTGAGAAGACACCTACTTAGATGAAAACAATTATAAAACAAGTAAGAACTTTGCAATAGGATGCACCCGACTGCGATATACTCTTTTTTTATTCTTTGCAGAGTCAGAAGTGGGCGTGGTAATTGTATTTTTGCTCAAATCTTTCAAGTTTTGCCATCAATTTAAGTTTGGTTGGGCTCGTTCTACAGGTTTGGGAGAAACAAACATTGCTCGATTGCAAGGGCGGAGGTGGGCGTGCCAAAATTAGGGGGACTCTATCTAAAGGGGTGTGGGCGATACAGACTCTGCTCATTTGTAGGGGCGGGGGTGGGCGTGACCAAAATTTTTTTATTGAGATCAATCAAGGATGTAATAAGTAGCCTTTATGCTAAATTTGGTTACTCGGTTTGTGGGGGAAGCGGTGGGGGTGGGGGGAAGATCTTGACACTTTGTCCGACTATGGTATATACCAACATGTATGCCAAGTTTGGATGCTCTAGCTTCAAAACTGTGGAAAAAACCTACGTTCATACGTACGGACGGACAGGCGGACGGACGGACGGACATTTCACAATCCCAATATACTCTTTTTTCTTTTTTTTTCAAAAAAATTAAAAAAGAGTATAATTAGATATACCATTTCGGAAAATGGCAAGCATATTTTATTTTATTTTTCATTTTTTAACAAGAATGTTCGACGCTTTGCTTGCATCCGCACGAGCACGATCAGTGAGAACAGTTTGAGAGCATCTCTTAAATCGTTTTGAATTTTCCAGGCTGTCTCCTCTCGTAAGCGCTCGGCCTTTAGGCGGCTCAACTCGAACACGACTTGCTTGCCAAGCCAATCGTAATCACGATTTCTGTTCATCTGTTTGGCAACTAAGCGATTCAAAAATATGCATGAAAACTTACCTCGAACGCCATCTGAGGATAAAACCATAGCTTTGGAACATAAATGTCATCTCGGCCAACATCACTTTTTTTGCTGGCCACTACTTCGCGCTTTTCTTTTATATATTGACCACGCATACAATGTATATTTGTCTTGATGAGTTCCAATGTAATATTTGGGTCTTCTGTTTTCAAGCATTCATATATTTTTAACAGTGACTTGGATTGCTTGACCCGATCTTTGTACCCGATATCGCGAACGCTACATACATTTTCATGCTGGTCATATTGTGTGAGCAACAATTCCATCATTTGTCTCGGCCACATTTTTACTCCCTGTTCCCATTAAAAATGGGAAAAAGGGAGTTATAAAGTACTGCAAATGTGTGTAACAGACAGAAGGAGGCATTTCCGACTATATAAACTATATATATTCTTGATCAGGATCAACAGCCGAGACGAACTAGCCATGTCCGTCTGTCTGTCTGTCTGTCCGTCTGTCCGTCTGTCCGTCTGGCCGTCTGTCCGTCTGTCCGTCTGTCCGTCTGTATGAACGCGTCGATCTCAGAGACTATAAGAGCTAGAGACACCAAACTTGGCATGCACGTTCCTGTATACCATACGCAGATCAAGTTTATTTCAAATTTCGGATGCACCCCCCCGCACCGCCGCAAATCGCAAAAGACTCCCACAGCCACAATTTTAAAGATAAAGCTTTAATTTTTGGTACACATGTATGTTTATTCATTGTCTTTCGGATGTGTAAATTTCAACACGATCGGATAAATAGCACCAAAGTTATGGAAGAACTTATTTCCCCTGTCTCAGCAGGCAGAAACAACAGTTTGACAAGCACTGTGCAAGTTGAGTACGCTGCTTGCTTGTGTTGCCGCTGAACTGCTTGAAATGCAAGTTGGGAGCAGGGAGTCTCGTAGTCGGGCACACTCGACTAGAGTATTCTTACTTGTTAATTTTGTAAAAGCGCCTACATTTCAGGTCAGCTGCGAGCCCAATAATCAATAACAAAATATATTCTGTATACAACTCTGCACACATGTAATCGGAAAACCACAAGGAAAAGTGTAAAAAAATAAATCAATTCAAAGTTGGTCTTGACGTTTTTCTCGCCTTGTCTACTCCGCTACACCTCTTCCCTACAAGCAGAAACGCCATGAGATAAAGTAATGACGTTTAATCATCGTCTAAATACGGACTTAGTGTGAAACATAACATAGTCAAAAGATCCCATCATTCGAACCCAGGTCCTCGTGCATCAGCAAACGTCATCTTAGAGAGCTCAGCCACCGTCCATATGAAATAGGCTTGTGCTTTACTCATATTCTTTACATAGAATTACTGGTTGGCAATTTTAACGTTGATTCAGTCAACCAATCCTGTTCAAGACCTATTCGTACTCAACTTAAAACACATATAAAAGAATAAAATACTTAAAATTTTAAAAACAAAACGGTTTGAATGCTAGCCTAATAATTCTAGAGCTAGCACGTCCATTTTTTTCTATGTATAATGTACATACTAGCATATACCAGCGGCTTCGCCCGAAATTCCAAATTTTGAACGTTTTCAATATTGAAATTGTGTAAAATTGGAATGCAGCTTATAATGAATTTACACATAGATCTTTGAAAATTAATTTGAAGCAAATCGCACAAATACTTAACTTTCGCCCCATTTACCACCCACTTTCCACCCAGTTTGGTTTATGCAGAGCGTAAACACAAAAACAAACTGCACTTTTACAATTTGTGTGAATATATACATATGTATATACGAATACAGAGTGCAAAGCATAAGCAAAGCGCGCGTCTTTAAATTGTCAGTGTATGCGTACACACATATATACAATTTCCCGCCAATTTTATGCAATTGAAATATATTTTTTTTGTTAAATAAAAACTTATTTAAAAAATATAAAATTAGTATTTATTTTATGTATTTTTACATGCATTTCGAAAAGAGTATTAGTTTTTTACACACTGAAAATCAGTTTGATTTATGCATCTGCAGTTAAATGCAGTGCGTAAATACAAATGCAAACAAACACTTTTGCTGTGCATGCGAACGAATTAAGAGTGCAAAGCAACATTAGAGAGAGCGCGCGCTCATTTTGCAAGTGTATGCGTACACACATATACAAAAATAAACGAAACATTTTTTTTGGCAGAGCGAGAAAGCAATATTGAAAGGCGGGCAAAGCACGCACAAGATTAAAAGTTTAAAGCCTGTTCCCACTTGCCGCCAAATTTTCGAAAAAATTGGAATGCAGTTATTAATGAATTTTTTGTATTGATTTTTAAAAAAATGAGTTTCAAGCTGATCGGATAATAAACAAAAAAGTTGTATACAACGGTTTTCCACGAATTTTCGACATTTCCCAAAACGAATTTCCCAAAATCCGATCTTAGTACGCACTTTCAGAATAAGACGAAACTACTGTGAATAATTCAGCCTTCTAGCTCTTATGGTGTGGGCTGTGCGACAACTGTAAATCAGTCAGTCAGTCAGTCAACCAGGATGAACACATATATAGATGTACATAAAAACTTTATTTTTGGCGACCTGTTCTTATGAAAGCTATAAGATAATTCGCTAGATTCTTAACAATTTTGGTCAGCTTTCAAGAACATATTAAATGGCGAAAGAAAAGACTCAAGAAAACAAAAACAGAATTACTGATCTGGACACTTTATCTGCCTTTGATATATTCCAACACGTGCCAAGTTTGATTACTCTAGCTTCACAGGTGTGAAGGACAAATACGAAGATTTTACACACCCAATATAATCAATTCTTCAATAAATATAAATATACTATTTGAAAATTTTGAGAATGTAGCTTATAAATAGTTATAACTTATAAGAATATATAAATTGCACTTACCACACACATATTTATTCACAAAGAATTTTTTTTGTATAATTGTCCTTTCTGAGCGTTAACGACTCTGACACTTGTTGTTGTTGTTGCTGGTTTTAGCACTCAATTGATTTTTTGCTGCGACTGTTGTTGTAGTGGCATTATGGTTGCTCCACCAGCGTGTTCATGTTGTTCTTCTCTGTGTTGTTGATTGTTTGCCATGGTTGCCTTTTTTCGCTGCCATGCTGAGGCATTGCGGTCACCATATTGCGTTTGCACGCCCACAGACAAACACATGCACACGCAGACACATACACATGCAAGCACACACACACACACACACACACATAAACGGACGCGCACACATACATATAAAAGGACTTACATTGACGTGGCCATATTGATGGCCATGTTTCATGCGCCATTGTCAGCCAAATTTAATGCGCGCCGCAAATATGCAGCAAACCCTTCCAATCTACGACCTGCCATCAGGACATTCGGCTGACTCCTGCTGCTATTATCAGAATTCTTCTATGCTGCTGGCCCCATTGTGAATCTGCGCATCGAATGGCAGACAATAAGCGCGACTTTTCATTTGGCCATTTAATAAAATGCACCAGTGCCGAGCCAAGCAAAGCTGTAGGAGGACTTGGGTGAAGGTGGGGTTGGTTCGAGAGCCATACCACCAAACGGGACTGGGGCTGGGCTGGGCTGGGCTGGGCTGAAATTGTTGTTGGATTTATGGCGGCATTACATATGACATTATTAATGGCCATTGGCTGAATGGGCCTGTCCTGGCCTGCTTGCTGCTCCAAGCGATCCAAAAGCGGTTCAGGCTTAACTGGCCATCAAAGCAGCTGCCACGATGCTCTCTGGACGAGATGAACGCAGCCAGACAAACCCATAAGCTGCCCAGCAATTGAGAAGCCAGGACAACAAGCTAAAACGAGTAAGAATTAAAAGCAACCCCCGACTGCTTTATACTCTCTATTCTCATTTAAAACAGATTTGCTGTTTTTGCGTAAGGCGATTGGTTTAGTAACTGGCGTGCAAAAGTATTTCATTTTCAAATATTTATTTTATATTTCAATCACAGTTTTCTTTAATAAAAAAAAACCTTAATACATTTTGTCAATAAATAACACTATGCAACAGTCAAAATGCATCTGGGCTTAAAGTAATATTTTCTGATGTAGTAGGGGCCCTAATCACGAAAATAATTATTTTTTTCTTAGTTCGAATTTTTTTTTTTTTTTAATTTTCAAAGTTGTTTTTTTCCAACTGGAATTTTTTCGAAGTGAGTTCAAATAATTGACCATAGCTTCAAATGAACGTCAATATTTGTGCCTACAAATAATGGTCAACTATTTGAACTCACTTTGAAAAAATTCTAGTTGGAAAAAAAAGCTTTAAAATTAAAAATAAAAAATTCTACCTAAAAAATAAAATAAAATATTTTGTTGTTTTAAGTCGGTGCTGCAATACGCAAGCTTCAATCAATTATATGAACTTACTTCGAAAAAAACTTGGAAAAATTTCTTTTTGTTAATTTTCCTCGTTTTCCTCTCTTAATGTTCTTCTATAGCGCGACAGACTTTTACAGTTCCGAAAAGAAATTTGGACTTTGAAAGCTCATGAGACAAAACACATTTAAAGGTAGCGTTGAGCGGGCAAAAGAGGAAACTTTAAAAAATAAATTGTTTTGGAATTATTTAAGAAAAATGTTGTAGGTTCCAACTTAGGGAAAAACATAAGGAGATTTTCAAGTAATACTGGGTAAAAGTTATTGAAAATTACACTTTCTAAATGTTTGATCTGTTTTCATATTCTACTTTTCATTTTTGAAAAAAGAAAAGGTGTTTGTGAAATGTCCGTCTGTCCGTTAGTCTGTGTGTCTGTCTATCTGTCTGCATGAACGCAGTTGTTTTCCACAGTTTTGAAGCTGGAGCAACCAAACTTGGTGATAGAGTAACCAAATTTAGCGCAAGGGCTACTAATCACATCCTTGATTGACCTGACTAAAAAAATTTGGACACGCCCACCCCCGCCCCCACAAAGTCATTGTCTCCCACACCCCTTTAGCTAAAATCACTAACTTTTGCGCGTTGTGTCCGACTGCAATGGTTCCTACTTATAAGAATTAATTAACTTATTTTTATTGAGCAAAATCCAAAGTCCTAAAATAGATATCATTTGATTTCTGTGTTTTATGTATTTCCAGCTCGAGCATCTTTTGTATGCATTTGCAAAAAGCCGCTATATTCAACTCAGCCTTGTTTGCCAAAAATCTCCGTAAATATAACACTGATTCAAATACACACACATGCCCAGAATGATGAACTGTGCCCTAGTTCAGCTTTAGCTCTATAAGCTGCGAAAAGTATGAACTGTGCAAACAGAAACAGAAAGGCAAACCGAAACCCAATCCAACCCAAACCCAAACCCAAACCCGAACCCAAACCAATTCCCAATTACCTCAATGCTCGACGTTGCCTCGCTTACGATTCGTTTATTCTGTTGATCCATTAAATTAAAAATGTAATGCTTCAACATTTAAACTTGCAACAAGCACCTCCACCGCCCCCTAATGTCGCTGCAACGGTTCAGGTGGCATGGCACTAATAAGTGCAATCAGTAAGGTCGAAGCTCACTTCAGACGCCAAGCTTTTCCAACAGTTCCACCAGCTCACTTCGACTTGCCCCAATCTGGTCTCTGGTGAATGGTCTTGGTTCTCAGGCGCCTAGTTGGCTTTTGTTTTGAATACCCTTGCAAGGAGCATTGTAGTTAAGTCACCAAATTTGTTACGCTTTATAAAGCAATTAGCGACCATATTTATTCATTGAAACTGTATCCTAGTGCTACAAGTTTAAGCTTGATAACTAACGTCACTAATTGTTATGTTTTAAATATGTGTTTTCTAAATTCTACAAATACTACATGTGTCTTAATATTATCCAAATTTCACAATTATTATTATTTCTTATTATAACTGAAATTTATTTTTTATATTTTAATCATTTAACAATTGTATTCTTTACTATTATCTTACTATTTAATTATAGTTATAAATTGTACTGTTATTTATATTTCATGTTATTTTATGATCATTATATAAATTTTTATAATTTAAGCTTATTCCTGCATGTGTGTTTTTAGTGTTATTTTGAAATGCTAGTTAATGTTAGTTATAGTTTATTTTAAGTAATAGTATGGTCTATCTGTTTTGACCAAGTTTACTTAAAATCTGGAAACAGTATGTTATAGCTGTTATATGATATGTTATTGATATACATAACTGCTAGGGTATTTAATCTTCGATCGCAAAGAAAGCTGTTATATTTTTTGTTTTTGGTTTTTTTTTCGGGGCATACGTCTCCTAATGAACTGAGCGCGCAACAAGCGACGACCAGATGGTGCATGCAGCAAGAGGCAGGAGGTAGCATCATCAGACCGTGCCGAGCCATCAAGTGCCATCAACGTTGTCATGATTTCTGCTTGTTAACATGGCTACCATGGCACGCTCTATCTAGCCCCCGACCCTTCACCTCGACCCCCTAAAGCTACCCACATTGGTTTTGCCGTCTTGCGAATTGTGAATTCTGGAAATTTAACTCTTAACGTAAAATGTTAGCTCGCTTTTTGGTTGCTGTTGACTTTGAAGGATAACGAGAGAGCAAGGGTTTGGGAGTACAGTATAGTACCTCTACCTAGGACACAGCCTCCTCTTCTGCAATAATTCGCCGACGACATGTCAACAGTGCGCATTGCTTCACATCTGAAATGACTACATGGATGAATTGGATGGCTCTGTGGCAGTTTCAAAAGAGGGTGGTGAGCGGGACGGAGGGAGCTGAATGCACACAGAGCAACGTAGCAACGTGTTAGTTCATTTTGATTGCTAATTGGTTTGTTACACAATGGCGCAATGGGTTTTAACGAATTGGCCAAAAATTTATCACCGAACGAACAAACTTTGAAGTTGGTTAACTTCAGCAGCATTTAAACAAAATTCAGCATTGATAGAATAGTTCGAGCGATAGCTTGTATTAGTATTGCAAGTCGGAGAAGGTAATTAAGATAACTAGGTATTGTAGCTGTCATCAAAATTTAAATACAAAACGTGACTGTCAGACCTTGTGTGTTTTGTGTTTAGAAAAAAGTAGATCGAAATTAATCTGATTTGATTTTTGTGGAATTTTACAGGAAACAATGAAAGGTTTTTACCAACATTTTGCTCGGCTTATATTGTTAGGCTTATATTGTTATATAAGTCCATTTTTTAAGCTATGAACACAAGTTAACATTTAAAGATAAAGGAATAGACTCACAGATGACGTATCTATTTTACCGTAAAGGAGGAGATTGCTGGAAAAACTTTAGAAGAAAATTAGAATTATTATTATTTAAAATAACCGCTTCAAACGTATTTGGGTGTTTGGAAACTTATTGCAACAGTTTTTAAAAAAAACTTAATGCTCAATTTCTCGCACCAAATGAATACGTTTATTTTGCAATGCAGGTCGCTTGAAAGTTTAACATAGGAAATTATGAAAGATTTGTTTGTAGGAAAGTGTTTGTGAACGGAAAAATGGACATTGAAATATGTACTTGCAATAAAAATTATATTTTCAGTTGTTCGAACCTTCGAACTAAGTAACTCTTCATTAGGCATATGTATATCGACACAGCTAATCAAATTATATATTATTGTAGAATAATGCTTCAAAAATATTTGTATCGAATAATAATTTGTTAAATTAATGCAAAACAATTCAGTGCTGATTTAAAAAAACAACAGCAACTTTTGAGTAATTAAAAAAAAAATGCTAAATTCTTTAAGGTCCTTTATCGTGCCTTAAAATTTCTTAATTTCAATCTTTATGCATATCCATTCTGAACTTTGCTCAGCTCGGCACAAACACAAACCCATCATAAATCTTGTAGTATTTAACATCAAGATGGTGCCCGAAGTGCAAACTGTATATTATAGATTTGAAACGCGCAATTAAGTTCAAGGACACGCCGATTTTACAGCCTAATTGTTCGAGAAGGACATGCTGCAGCGAATTCGCAGGTATTACATTTTTAATACAGAGGTTTGGGTATCAATTCCGGAGCAAAAATGAATGTCGCCGCAGCGCGCTGCAATCTGCAACAAGTGAGCCAACCGCATAATCCACATTAACCACAAAGGTCACACTCACATTTACACACACATGAACACACAAACAGTTTGGCATTAATAAATTTGCTGAAAAAAGCCGTTGGAAAATAATGAAAAAACGATCTCTACACAACACGTCCATAAAGACAGAGAGAGGAGCTGAGTTGAGGCTGGGTTTTTTGCAACCACAGCAAGGATTAAAGTGGACAGTAGAGCACATGCGGCAGCAGCAACAACGAACAAAATCAACGACAACAACACCATCACATACATACATGTGTGTATACATTGTTGTGACAATATAGCAAACAAAAGCAAATAACAGCAACTGCAACAGCAACAATGCTGACAACTTTTTAATCACTTAATAAATTCAATAAAAATTAAATGCGGTCGCGCGTCAACATGGACAACAAACAAACAAACAGACAGACAGTCAGACAGACAGACAGACAGACATACAGACAGAAGCTAAAGAGAACCAGAAACGTCTTTTACTCAATCAGTTAGTCCTTCACTCAGTCAATCAAGCGTTTCAAAGCTGACAATGAACAAAAGGACAACAGCAGCAACAAAAGGGTTCTCTATCTGAAAGCTTACTCCATTTCATTCTTAAAAGCTTAGAGCTGCCAACTTTTTTTTATGAAATGGCTAGCTCAAATGCGTAATTAAGTTGACAGCTCATTATTTCAAAATTATTAAGCTCGACCGGAAATTTAGTTTATACCTAATAAATGGGAAGTTTAGTTCTTATGTTAAATGAAAAAAAAAAAAACGTTATTTAAGAGTGCTAAAATTAAATTAACATACCCGTATAATATTATAAAACAAGTAAGAACGTTGCAGTCGGATGCACCCGACTGCGATATACTCTTTTTTTCGCCTCTTTGCGGAGTCAGAAGTGGGCGTGGCAATTTTTTTTTTCTCAAATCTCTCTCTCTCGAGTAATATTTGTTTGGGAGAAACAAATATTACTCGATTGCAAGGGTGGGGGTGGGTTTGGCAAAATTATTTTTATACAATCTATTAAATAGGACAACAGAATACAACCTGCAAAATTTGGTTACTCTAGCTATAAAACTGTGGAAGATATAGGCTTTTGCGGTTTGTGGGGGAAGGGGTGGGGGTGGGGGATATCTTGACACTTTGTCTGCCTATGGTATATACCAACATGTACACCAAGTTTGGTTGCTCTAGCTTCAAAACTGTGAAAAAAACCTGCGTTCATACAAACAGAAGGACAGACGGACGGACAGACGGACATTTCACAAACCCAATATACTCTTTTTTCTTTTTTTTTTCAAAAAAAATAAAAAAAGAGTATGAACAATAACTTGTCTTATGTTTAAGCCCTACAATCTCAAGCTAATTACAGAACTAGTTACTAATCATACACCATAAATGTATTTTTTCTCAATTCTATGAGTATGTACACTGGGGTGCATCGATTGATTTTCAAAAATTCGTACCCCAAATTCGTAATCTGTGTTTAATTCTAATACATTTTCACCAAGGAACCTTAGTTCTATAATCAATTCCTGGTCCCCGCTTTTTGAGTTCAAAAAATTTGTTTGCTTACATTTTCTGTTATCAACAATAGGTAACATCCATTTGCATGGGCAAAAAAAAAAAAAAACAAAAATGGTTCCTCAAATTTATAATCTGAAATATTTGCCATTGATAAAGAAAATTATCAAATTTAAGCCAATTTTCACATTCGCACAATGAAACCGAAACAGATGTAACATAACTAACTTTTTTTAGTTTTGTTTTATAATTTTGCTGAAATCATGATTTCAACTTCAAACTTAAATAAACTAATAACTTCATTATCCCTATCACCGGCATTAAATATTATTACTAGCATTTTTCGGCGTGAGGTGCTACGACCCGTAATAAAAATGTAGATTGAACCTTCCAAAAAGTTTTATTGCAACAATTTTGTGGATTTTTCAAAATTTGAATATCACTTTTTTAATATTTTGTTATGTAGAGCTTTAAAAATAAGTTAAAAGCTGATCGGGTGCAAAGCAGAAAAGTTGCATGCAACAGTTTGCCAACCATTTTCAGCCAAATTTTCTAAAATATTAGTTTGAAACTAAAGTTTTGCCCATATAACCTTGACCACCCATTATCTACAATGGGGGGTGAACTTTCCGCTAATATGGTATGCAGTCGTTATTAAAGTTTTAGATAGATCTTTGAGAATGAGTTTAGAGAGCTAAAATTTTTATTAACTTAACGAACTTCATGTTATAAGAACAAATTTCTTAAGACCGCAGTTCTATTTATACATTTGTTTTAAATTAAAAAAAAAAAAAAACAGAAAAGAGATTATTTTGGGTTTGTGAAATGTCCGTCTGTCTGTATGAAAGCAGTTTTTCCACAGTTTTGAAGCTAGAGCAACCAAATTTGACACAAGGGCTACTAATCACTTCTTTGATTGATATGACTAAAAAATTGATTGGATTCAAATCAAACAATGTTTGTTTCTCTCAAACCTGTAGAACTGGCCCTACCAAATTTTAATTGATTTTATTAATTTAATTACTTGTTTTGTTCTCAATTAATGAAGCATAAAAATTCTAAAAAAAAAACATTGTATGTATGTAATCATTATACTGCGATCCTGAGCTGTTCGTGAATTATCACGCTTCGGGTCCCCACCCTATACAGCTATTATGCACCATTTACACTTTTAAGTAACGTAACTATTTGTTAACATTTATTATTGACGAGACTGTATTTTATTATATAACACACAAGGTACATATTTAACAAGTAAGAATACTCTAGTCGAGTGTACCCGACTACAAGCTTCCCTGCTCCCAACTTGCATTTCAAGCAGTTCAGCGGCAACACAAGCAAGCAGCGTACTCAACTTGCACAGTGCATGTCAAACTGTTGTTTCTGCCTGCTGAGACAGGGGAAATAAGTTCTTCCATAACTTTGGTGCTATTTATCCGATCGTGTTGAAAATTACACATCCGAAAGACATTGATTAAACATACATGTTAAACAAAAATTAAAGCTTTATCTTTAAAATTGTGGCTGTGGGAGTCTTTTGCGATTTGCGGGGGTGCGGGGGGGTGCATCCGAAATTTGAAATAAACTTGATCTGTGTATGGTATACAGGAACCTTCATGCCAAGTTTGGTGTCTCTTGCTCTTATAGTCTCTGAGATCTGTGTGTTCATACGGACAGACGGACAGACGGACAGACAGACAGACAGACAGACAGACGGACATGGCTAGTTCGTCTCGGCTGTTGATCCTGATCAAGAATATATATAGTTTATATAGTCGGAAATGCCTCCTTCTGTCTGTTACACACATTTGCAGTACTTTATAACTCCCTTTTTCCCATTTTTAATGGGAACAGGGAGTAAAAAGCTACAATCAATCCGTCCGTCTATTAGACAATTAAAATCTGTGAGTGCTTGTATCTCTCTGCATTACTGAGCTGATGGAAATACAGTTTGGAAATTTCAGAGCAGGTTAGAAAAAAGATATAGCTGTCATTTCCAAAATTGATCGAAAATTAAGTTTTATACGAAAAACCTGAAGGGATGTAAAAACAATCGACTGCTCCATTAAATCTATGCTTTTTCTGCTGCTTCGTTTTTTCCAAGAGGAATTCATTGTAGGAAATTGCAAAAGTTTTTCAAAAAACATATAAAAAAAATGTGCAGAGAAACCCATTTTTTAATTTTTAACTTAAGTAAAACTTAAAAAAATAAATATTTAATGCATGGTTTTAGTTTAAGCTGGTCGTTATTAAAAGCAGTTTTTATTTTTTAAAAAGCATTTCAAAAAACACATGCAATCGATGAAAACACCATTCTCCTTTCAAATTCAATCCACTCATGGCATGGTCTGGCCTCTGGCCTTGAGCTTAATTTGAATGTCATTTAATTACCGTGAAATATTTTTTGCAGCACTTTAATTTGGCAAATTAAGTGGATATCAAAGGTCAGTTGAGAGAGGGTTGACGTTGACTTGTGGCAGTCACTGTTCGACTGTTTGAATGTTTGAGGGAGGACCAGTTTGAGTTGTGGCTAAACTGGGGCTGGAAACCGTTGAGTCTGGAGTTAGAGTAAATTTATCCAATATATCTATTGGTCGTATCGATAACACTTCGCTGCTTAGCTAAGGTAAAGTAAATCTCAGCTGTTGCGGATTACGCCGCCTCTTTTTCCATCCAACCCTTATCCCACATACCAAAACACACAAGCAACTAATTAGCTGGGGGCTCTTGAGTTTTTAAATCCAAACTAAGCGCATTAGAAATACACAATGTACTCAGTTAATGATTAAAAGTGACCAACCCAAAGGGCTAACCGCGGGTACCACTAGAGTCTAGACACTTCCCTCCAACACTTCTCCTTAT
The DNA here is from genome assembly GCA_949708635.1 of Hirtodrosophila cameraria. Lineage (NCBI taxonomy): Eukaryota > Metazoa > Arthropoda > Insecta > Diptera > Drosophilidae > Hirtodrosophila > Hirtodrosophila cameraria. The sequence continues at coordinate 17,623,499 of OX453090.1, forward strand.
ATCTACATACGTGTACAATATAAGAGACAGTTATTGTCATATAGTGACAAGTTACAAATCGGCAACATTGGCATTTAAATTGTAAACCGGACAGCATTAAAGTTGCCCAGACAATTGACTTTGGTTGCGTGACATGTGGCCAAATGCACTTCATTTTGTGAGAGGATGGAGACAGAGGGTAAAGGACAAAGAATTGAGGGTGGGAGGGAGTGGCAGAACTAGGCCACATGCAATCAGCGTCGCCAGTCGTATTTCATTAGCGCTAAATTAAGCAAAAATCAAACCAAAACTGCAAAACACAAAAAAAAAACACAATTAAATCAAGGGAATTCATTTGATTGAAAACATTCGATTACTAAATACACTTTGAATGTCATTTATCTAATTTTTTTAAAATAAAGTACGTTATTTTATTTTGTATTCAAAATTTTTCAAATTTTTTAAAAACACTTCCAACCAGACTAGACAATTGATAAACTTAACTTTTACCCTGACTCAAATCCGATTCTAAACCACTTCTAAGTTTATCAATTATTTTACAAAACATACTCTAAAAGTATGATTAAAATCTGTTTAATTGTTTAAGGAATATCAATTCAAGATTACATTGTCAGATAAGTCTGACTTAATAAATTAGCATAGCTAAAGGAACCTTCATTTATAGTGTATCAATTGTGAACAAAGGCGATTGCAATTCATTTTCCAATGTCAGGGGCCCCAAAAACGCACTCATTTTGTTTGTAATTTGTATGGCATTGGATGGGTGGGTTTGGTGAGATGGGGTGGGGGTGGGGGTGTGGCATTGCACCGCACCTCCAACCAGACTTTCGCCAATTTTCACTGATGCGCTCGCGCTCTTTGTAATTTTCTGGCCAACCATTTTCCATTGCAATACATTTTGGCCATTTTTATATTTTCAGTTTATTTCTTAACGTTTTCGTTTTGTTGCACTTCGCGTCATGCGGTTTTTTGCGTATCTCTCTATACGTAAATGTATCTGTGTTTGTTGCCTGTAGCTTTAACTGTGTCTGTAGCTCACTGTCTGACTGTCTGATTATGTGTGTGGATGAGTTGGGTGCGTAGGCATTTTTGACTTTCGCAGTTTTTCGCTTACCGCCGCCAACAATCACACAGTCAACCTCAGCTGCGGCGGTGGCCAAACAACAACAACAACAACCAATGCTAAATAGTCAATAGTTTTCCACACGCCGCATTTTACAGTACAAACAAGTAAGAATGCTCTAGACGAGTGTGCCCGACTACGAGACTCCCTGCTCCTAACTTTAATTTCAAACAGTTCAGCGGCAACACAAGCAAGCAGCGCAATAAACTTGGCCAGTGCATGTAAAACTGTTGTTTCGGCCTGATGAGACAGAGGAAATAGATTCTTCAATAACTTTGATGCTATTTCTCCGATCGTGATGAAATTTACGCAACCGATCAACATTGATATAACATATATGTGTGCCAAAAAACAAAACTATATCTTTAAAATTGTGGCTGTGTGAGTTTTTTTCGATTTGCAGGGATGCGGGGGGGCGTGTCCAAAATAAACTTGATCTGCGTATGGTATACAGGAACCTGCATGCCAAGTTTTGTGTCTTTACCTCTTATAGTCTCCGGGATTTGTGTGTTCATACGGACAGACGGACATGGCTAGTTCGTCTCGTCGGTTGATGCTGATCAAGAATATTTACAGTCTGCCTGTTACACACATTTGCAGTACTTTAGAACTCCCTTTTTCCCATAGAGATACAGACTTTGCTTATTTGTAAGGGCGGGGGTGGGCGTGGGCAATTTATTTTAAAGAAGTGATTATTGGTCCTTGTTGTAAATTTGGTTATTCTAGCTGTAAAACTGTGGAACATATAGGTTTTTGTGGTTGTGTGGGAAAGGGTGGGGTGGGGGTGTGATCTTGACACTTTGTTTGCCTATTGTATATACCAACATGTATACCAAGTTTGGTTGCTCTAGCTTCGAAACTGTCGAAAAACGACTGCGTTCATAGAGACAGACGGACGGACGGACCGACATTTCACAAACCCAATATACTCTACTTTCTTTTTTTTCAAACAAATTAAAAAAAGAGTATCAAAATCAGCACAAAACCCAAAAACAACTACAACAACAACAAAATTGAACGCAATTCGAAAATGCAGCGCAATACAAACACCAAACCCAAAACCCCGAGAGCACTGCCAAGCTGCAAAAAACATGCAGAAAAGTGTAAAACACATTGTGAAAATGTAAATTTTTCATTGATTAAAAGCGAAATGGGCGCAGCAGTCACATTCCAAATTTCGTATAGCCATGTGCTTCTATTGGCTGAGGGGTAGATTGTTTAACAGATGCCTCATTACGCCCTTTGACAAATTGCAAGATAATAAATGGATAACAGTATTGTAAACAAAAAATTGTTTAGAGAAGGATAAAGGTACAATAGAAGCCGATGGCACTATTAATACCAATACTTTAGCCCATAAAATACGAAAATGGCACTTAAAATGTTGTAAATAAAAGCGTTTTCGAAATATTATCTTTTATTCGAATTTACGAACTTGCTCCAACATTTTTGAATATATCTCCATTTCAAATTGAGTGATTTGACCAAGCAAGTACTCAAATTAAAGGTAAGTAAATCCTCAACGAATCTTCTGCAAAATGGTTTTAAGCTAGTTAAGAAAAACAAAATGGAGTTCCGCAAAAAAAGTTGTATTGTTAAAATATTGATAAGCATTTAAGCATTAAGGGTGGTGTTCACTCGGCGTGAAATTTACGCCCCGTAATTTCCTCTAAAAAACAACATTCTGCTAAGTTGCTGTTAATTAAAAGAAAACCGAATATTCTGGCAACCTTGCAACCTAACAGAAAAATATTCAATTTTAACAAATATGTTAATACTAGCATTTCGCCCGCCATTCCAAATCTGTGAACTTTATCACAATTTCCCGCCCGTGTGAATACATTTTCTTCACTCTATTCCACACGCCCAACTATTTTTTTAGACAGACATTATAATCTAAGTTTGAAGTAGAAATTCAAACGGGAAGAAAATTCGATACCGTCCAGCCTGCGCGGTTGCCTTTTTTGGGAACATGCTGTCATCCTGCCCGCCCCCATTTTTTAAGATCCTTTCCCGTCCCGCCCGTACATATGCAGTCATTAATGAATTTTTTATATAGATCTTTTAAAATAAGGTTGAAGCTGCTCGGATAATAAACAAAACAGTTGCATACATCGGCTTTCCGCTAATTTCCCACATTTCCTGATCGAATTTTCTAACATCCGGGAATAGTGAAAAATTCAGCCTTCTAGCACTAAATCATTGGCCATTTCACGCCGAGTGAACACCGCCCTTTAAAGCTTAAAATTTTAATAAAAGTGATATTAACAGATACTCTCCGTCAAGAAGACTATATAAGAACTTCTACACGTACCAGCAGGAAATTTTTGTTTTTCTTTTCTTTCTATTTTACATTAAATATAAATATGATATAAAGCTGTGATTTTCTTAAATATTGATAGCGTTAATATCTTTTCGAACTTTAACATATTTTTAAGCTCATATGATATTTCAATGCGTTCATACAGACTGTAAGATGGACGGACAGACGGACATTTCACAAACCCAAATTACTCCTTTTTTCTTTTTTCTCAAAAAAACTTTAAAAAATGTAATAAAATAATTAAAGCTACATACATGCATTTTATGTGTACATGCAATTTTTTAATCTTTTGTCAAGCTAAAAACCATAAGTCTAATTTTTCATATGATACATACATATATTCTGATTTGAACTATGGATAGAAAACAAAATAGCATGAAAACACGAAAGAAAAGTTATCTTCGGAGAAATTCAATTCACAGCTATATGACATATAGTCGCTAAATTTTGATGGCCGATAGTCAGCATAACAAAAAATATAGAATTTGTTTTAACACTTTGTCTGGTTGGTTGCTCTAGCTTCAAAAAAAAGCGTTCATACAGACGGACGGACGGACGGACATTTCACAAACCCAATATAGGTACTCTTTTTTATTTTTTTTTTTTTTCAAAAAAATTAAAAAAAAAGAGTATAAAAACTTATTTTTCAGGCAGACGGACATGGCTATGCTGATCAGGAACATATTTACCTTATAGGGTCGGAGATATCTTTTTTAATGCGCATATTTGACAAAGAGTATACAAATTTACGATTTCACAATCATGTTATGAACTTACTATATCGTATTCGGTGTTTAATATGCGATGAGCTTTACTTTATATTTTTTAAAGGAGACTTCGTTTAGCACAAATATATCAATACTAATATTCACGCTACGTCACATTACATTGTCCACACTGATTGAGACTCAAGTTGTATGATTTTTGGAAAGATACTGCAACTTAAACAAAAAAAGGCATAAAAGATAATTATGAAATCCACTAACTGTGACATGACCAATTGTGGACAAGGCTAAATATACATAGATATATATATAAGTATGCTGCTGTCCGCGACTGTGACCACCACGGTCAACATGTGTCCCGAATGAACTCTGTTTTCCTTCTTTTTTTTCTACACTAATCGGCCCAACCGATTTAGTTTAACTTGTGGAAGTGGTTGTCCTTCAGTTCACACAGAGAGCCAAAAAATTGAGGTTGTTATGCTAATTAATGCGACAATTGATTGTAAATCGATGCCTGCTGTTGTGACAGGACCACCAGGACTTTGAGTATATATACGTATAGTATATAGGATGTATGTATATAGGACATAGTCCTCCACACCTGCGGAGGCGGCCCTGTCGGGGTGCTCATAATCTCTAATTATGTGCTTTAATTGACCTTTATCGATATGTATTGTGCATGCTGCGGTTGTACGACTAAAAAGATATGGTAAAGGTTACAGGATTTAAGAGAATAAATATGTTTGCGAGGACACCACCAGGCGACATTGTCAGCAGCAGTTTGGACATGATTTAAACACACAATTTATGATTTTACATGGCAAGAAAAATGGTGAAACTAATTAAAGGTTAGTCAAATTACTTGAAATATTCCATTTTAAGAAAAATAAATAAATCTTTTCAACTATTTGAATTAAGAAAATCAATTGTTTCTTGAATATTATTTCAATGTACATAGTTATTTAAAAAAAATACTTTCATAACATTTACACTATTGGGTTTGATTAAATTTTGTTCATTCTTTTTAAAGATAAGCTCGAATACTTTTCAGTCCACTGTCTCAAAAGCAAAACATTTTTGACCGAATTTTCGCTCGATTTTCTAAAATGAAGTGTCGAAAGTTTTGTTTGGAATCGGAAATAAGAGCATGCCTGATTTTGCGGAGAGTTATAGTTATAACTATTGTACTACATTTTTACTCCCTGTTCCTATTAAAAATGGGAAAAAGGGAGTTTTAAAGTACTGCAAATGTGTGTAACAAGCAGAAGGAGGCATTTCCGAATATATAAACTATATATATTCTTGATCAGCATCAACAGCCGAGTCGATCTAGCAATTTCCGTTTGTCAGTCCGTCCGTCTGTCTGTATAAACACTTTGATCTTAGAGACTAGAAGAGCTAGAGACACCAAACTTGGCATGCAGATTCCTGTATACCATGCGCAGATCATGTTTATTTCAAATTTCGGATGCACTCCCCCGCACTCCCGCAAATCGCAAAAAACTCCCACAGCCACAATTTTAAAGAGAAAGTTTTGATATATGGTACATATATGTTATATTAATGTTGATCGGTTGCGTAAATTTCAATACGATCAGATAAATAGCACCAAAGTTATGGAAGAATCTCTTACCCCTATATCAGCAGGCAGAAACAACAGTTTGACTTGCACTGGACAAGTGAAATGCGCTGATTGCTTGTGTTGCCGCTAAACTGCTTGAAATGCAAGTTAGGAGCAGGTAGTCGGGTACTCTCGAGTAGAGCATTCTCACTTGTTAACATTGAAATTTGATTTGGCTTTTCCAACAACTTTCCTTAGTGCAATATAGTCTCTTTGATTTGTATGCCATTTGTAATATTGGGTTACTAATTATATTAAAAAAAAAAAACAAAACTATCTTAAATTGTTTGAGAAAAGCATAGGTTATAACTAAAATCAACTCTTAAATTTCTTATCTGGGTTCTTCAAAATCTAAATATAGCTATCTTAAATTGTTAAAGAGAGAAGATGCAACCAAAAAAAAATCAATTTAAACTAGTTGAATTAAAAATAAATGTAGCCGATATTTTTTTAAGACACATTTTCTTATCGGCGAAATATTTGCAGCTCTTTTTGATACATACTTACTATAATTAGGTTTTTAAAATCATATTCGCCAACCCCAAGAGTGCTTCTCATCGATAGATAAGCGCACGCTCGTTATCAATTAGTTCTGGAAATGTCTATTCAAAATACCTATATTTATAGACATTCTGATAGTTATCATTTTCGTTTAATAAACTTGATTGGAGAATTCTCAATTGTGGATTTTTCTATGTTTTAGTCCGATTGTTGATAATGAACGGTATCTGCTTGAAAATTGTCAAAAGCATTAAAAAAAACGGTAATTTGTTTATATTGATTTGTTTTGCATTTTGTTTTTTTTTTATTTGGTTTCAGAAATTCGTTTGGTGTTAATTTTTTTCGCGCTAAAACTTAAATCTATACAAAAAAATTGTTCTTTTCTCATATATATCTCTTACATGACAAAAAAACTTAAACATTATCAATAGCTAAATTCACAGTATTAAAAAAAAAATTAAAATAAATGTATTTAGATATATATATATACTAATATCGCACTATTTACAATACAACATTCAAGAAGGTATTCTCGCTTTCGATAAAAAGTAAATAAAAATTGCATAAAATTAGAAAAAATAATTATTTAGAATACTACTTTTTGCTTTAACACTAATCGAAGACAAAAAGTTTGTGTGTGTACGAAAATATAAAAAAAAAAATTGTTTAAATAAAAGCAAAAATATTGAACTAAACTTGATGTTTTTTTTTGGGGAGGAGTATTCAAGTGTCTTAAAATGTTTTCTTGGCGTTCGCTGCGTGTCGATCGTTGAAATTATTTTGCTTGCTACACGATGTTTTTTTTGGGGCGAGGGTTTTCTTTCATAATTTCAGCCAGCTTCAAGCAAGTGTTAATTTTGTATATACCTAATAATATATACATATGTTTAATTTGTTGTTTTTTTTTTTTTGGTATACTATGTGTGTGTGTAACGAACTCAACGCACGATTTTATGAATCTCAGCATAAAACTTCGGGGAGCTCGCGTGCACGTTGCTTTTTTAACTAGCCTCCCATAAACCTAAGTTGTTGACCATCGCCTCCTCCTTCGTGTTCAGTTAGCCGACCGGAGTCCTTCTGTTGATTGTTGTTGTAGTTGTAGTTGTTGTTGCTGTGCTGTGCTCTTTTGCTGTGGACGTGTCTAACTTATATGACTATATCACAATGTTGCTGCCGCTCTGCGCTTGCATCCTGCATCATTACTGCTTTCTGCTTTCCGCTCCATTCGAACTATCACTCTGTGTGTGTGTGTGTGTGTATATTTATTGTGTTTTCCATTAGTATGGTCGCCACACGGTCTTCTGCTGCACGGCAACACTCTTTAGCTTGGTTGCCGCCGGCAGCGTCGTCTCTGGCGATGCCTGACGGGGAGCAGCCGCCGATAAGGACGTCTCATGGTAGAGCGGCTTCAAAGCCGACGGCGCCTTAAGATCGCAACGCATGCGGAGCGGCACAGAGATTTGCTGGTTGGGTGAGCTGCGCGTGGAATCGATGGACTTGTCCAGCTCATATTCGGATTTGACCACATCGATTTGCTCATCATCGGAGTCTGCATCGGAGGCAGATTGTTCGTGTATGGAGCTCGTTTCAATGGAGGTGTTTAGCTTGAGCAGCACATGGGGCGTTGGGGAGGAGCTTGATGGTCGCGATGAAGCGGGACTCATGTGTGCTGCCTCGGCGTTGCTTAGGCCGCCATGATGCAGTGCAGCAGCGGCGGCATTGCGTGCCCGCAAGCCCGCTGCCGCCGCAAAGTTATATGGATGAAAGGCGTGCGGTGTGGACTTTTGACTTTGATGCTGCTGGGCAGCTGCTGCGGCGGCGGCGGCCACATGATTGAATGGAAACTGTGGCATGGCATAGGCAGACGCTGGTGCGCCGCCCGGCGGCGATGGCATCATGGAAACGGGTGGCACGACGCTCACACCCGATGATGCTGGTGGCGGTGGATAATCGACGGAGGCAGCGGAGTTGGCTACCGAGGCGCCACCAGCGCCAGGTGAGACAATGCCGCTGGCGCTGCCATTGGGCGATGTGGCGGCCTTGGACAAGGCCGGATGATGCACTGCAGCGGCAGCGGCCTGCTGATGGCGGAAGTAATCCGCATAGCCGTAGGTCATATAGGCGGCATCCAGCCAGGCAGGATTCAGCATAAAAGGATTAAAGGCGCCGGGATGTGGATAGCCATAGCCTAGAAAGCAAATAGTGGCAAAGAAGAAACAACAAACAAAAGCAAAAAGTTAGTTAAGTCAAATGATAAGCAAAATATGTTTTTTGTACAAAAAATTGTGGGAGGCGAGGCTTAGGAAAGGGTTTCTTGTGGTCAAAATGAAAAGAGAACATAATGGAAACTAAAAAACTCACTTTGCTTACTTCTTGGCTCCCGCGGCCCGTCGACCGTTACTTTGATCGCCTTGCTATAGCTGGCTATTTGTACAGGATATGTTGCAATCGTAATTGTCAGCGTAAACGACTTGCCACGCCCCGATCTGCCCACAAAGCGCAGATCATTAAATTTCGCCACCTGATTCTTCATCGTTGTTGTACAATTGCGTAGCTCTCCACAATAGTTTTCATCATTGCCGCATTTAATCGATACCAGGGTGCCATCGGGTACATCATCCAGAGCGATCACCTTGAAAGCACCCGGCAAGGACTTGTTGGAGCGCCAGTGATTAGGCAGAGCGCTGCAAAGGATCGATGGTGAGCCGGTCTGTGCCAATTCGCCGTGATATTCCTGCAGCATTTCGTGTAAGCTTGCAAACATGTCTGTCATGGAGCTTGGCATTTTGGCCGAGTTCGCCGTGTTTGAGTTGGAGTTGGAGCTGCTGTTGTTGTTATTGTTGTTGTTGTTGTTGTTGTTGCTGCTGCTGCTGTTGTTGTGTGTATTGTCCGGCGTGGAGCTGCCCGTGCTGCTGGCCGAATGTGTGCTTATGTTGCCTTGGCTAATGTTTGTTGTCGCGCCCGCTGCTGCCGCTGCGGCTGCAGCTGCCGCCGCTGCTGCGGCTGCGGCCAGGACCTGCGTATGGGCGTTCGTATTTGCCACCAAAGTGGGTCCAGCGGGCAAATGCATGTTTGTATGTGTTTATTATGGTTGTTGCACGTGCTCAAAAAATATGTGTTGATTGTTGTAATCCAAGTTGCTTAATCCTAGCTGTTGTTATTGTTGTTGTTGTGCACACTTTCACCAAAAAAGCAAACAACCAAAAAAAAAAAATACACACGCTTTTCTTTTTTTTTGCACTCGTCTTTTGCACGCAAAAAATATATATATATTTTTGGTTTTAGTTAAAATTGTGTTAATACTATTATTATTTTTCGTTTCGCTTCACTTTTTCTTAAAAACGCGGCGAAATACGTGCTTGTGCTCAAATCGCTGCGTTCTCGACACGTTAAAGTCGCTGTGTGAACTGTTTCTCAACTGCGATCGTTGCCAGTATTTAAAGTAGAATGCGCTGCTGCCACAACGCTGCTGCGTCAGCGTTAGCTGCGCTGCTGCTGCTGCTGCTCCGGCTGCTAGCGTTGCTGCAAGACAACAGAGGCGCGCTCGCTCACACGCTTGAACGCTGCACTGGGCAATTGTAGCGCTCGCTCGCTCGCACTCGCTGCAAATGTTCAGGACGTTGCTGCGTGGTTTGGTTGGCTCGTTCGCTTACCTATTGTATATGTTTGCGTGCAAGTACTTGTGTGTGTGTGTGTATGGGCTAAGGGTGCAGCGGCTGGCAGCGGTGGCGGCGGCGGCAGTGGTGACCGGGGCAGGTATCAAGCAACCACCATTGCCACAACAACAACCACAGTAAAAATTTTCCCATTTTTCCATTGCGGTGTACACTCGCGCACACAGAAAACACGGCCAGCAACAACAAGAACAGCAAAGGCAACGACAGCGGCAAAGGCAACAGAAATAAGGGAATTCGAAAGCTGAGGCAGCGACAGCGACTGAGGCAGAGGCGTGCTCCTGTTGTTGTTGTTGCTGCTGTTGCCTTGCTACTTGTGGCCAGGGGCGAGCGGTCAAACCGACAAACGAACAAGAAGGAAAAAAATATACATGGAAAGCACCAAAGACGAAGAGGGCAACAAAAAAAAAATCATCGTTGGAAGCGAAATAAAAATGTGCCGTAAGAGAGAGCGCGTCGCGTAGCGAGAGAGCAGCGGTTGGCTCTCTGAGCATATTGGAAAGGCGCAGGCGGACGTAGAAAAAAATTGGAGAAAAACAAAATAAAAAAACAGCTCGCTGGGGTTTTGTGAAAAATCATACGGAAAAAAATACAGCAGCAACAACAGCAAACAAAAAACGCAAAGAAATATAACTCATCTTGCGCGCTCTCTTTCGCTCTCTCGCTCTCGCCCTCTCGCTTGACAACGGGCGGTCGCTAGCTGGAAAAATTGTTTTCTTTACGGCACGCAACTTTAACTTGGGCATGCAACAGTTCCAACTGCGCGCGTGTAGGCACCCCATGGTCCTAGTTTTACTCGCTGTCCTAGTACCAGGATCTAAGCATCAACCGTATGCCGTACCAGGCTCAGTAAAGCCAAGGACAGCCAGCAGGAGGAAAACAACAACAGTGGCGTCCTGTGGGGGATATGGCAATTGCAAAGTGTGCCAGTGATCGTTTAAGGAAGTAAACTGATCCTCAAAACTCCAAATGATAATCATGCAGATTAGTTGAATTGTTTTGCCTGCTGACCAACGACCATTTCAAGATAGTACGCAAAACTCAAGCGATTAGTTGTTAGGCTCCAGGCTTTAATCCTTTATGTGTTGTGGAAGTGATTTAAATGCAAAGGCGAGAGATTAAAACTCTACTTTGATCATTGTAAGGCCGATTTTAAGGAAGTTCTTAAAGAGACAATTTCTTTATTTTTGTTTTATTTGTGAAAAGTGAATTTAAACTAAGAACCATATGTAAAATATTTTATATTTCATTAAGATATTTTAAGTCATGTACAATAAGTTTTCTTTTTCATATAAATTTTAAAAATTAAAGAAATAAAAACAAAAAAATATATCTAAAAATTCTATCAGATTTGGATTTCTGATCCTTTACCCTGAAAATATATATACAAGTAATATTTAAATGATAAATAAGTTTCATCAATAATACATTTCTTTAATCAAGTAAAAAACTTGTAAAACACTTTCCCACAAATACCTAATATTTAAAATCTTAATCTTTTGATTTAAAGATCTTGACAGTTTGTCTGCCTATGGTATATATCAACATGTATACCAAGTTTGGTTTTGCTTTCATACGGACAGACGGACGAACAATTCACAAACCCAATATACTCATTTTTCTTTTTACTTTTTCAAAAAAATTAAAAAAAAGAGTATCAAAAGCTTACAATTAAATTATAAAAATCATTGTTGATTTTTATTACTAAAAAAAAATCGTTTAGAAAATCAAACATGATATTTATTTTTAAAATCAGTAAATAATTATTACAATTTATTTTTTTTAAATAAAAATCAAAAATAAAAAAATGCTGTCACTTTTTAAAACTAAGCATTATGACTTTACAATAATGGAATTTGGACAAAAAAGAAAAAAAGTTAAATAAATAATCAAACAAAAAACCAAAATATAGCCTTCTTATTTCATAAATTTGTCATCAATTCTAATGCAAGAATACTCATCTGTGTTTGCGAGGTAAAAAAAAAAACAACAATATTTATAGAAAAATCTCTGTGATGCTCAGAAAACTATGTCACTTTTATGAGTTTTTATCAAAATGCAAATCTAAGAAAAATCTAGATGCGTTTCATACTTAGCTATGATTCAAATTAAAAGATAGGACATGTTTTGATCCCATGACTATTTGAAAAATAAGATAGAAATAAGCCGTTTGCGAAATAACATCGGAAATATCAACTAGAAGCAACCATGACTTGCCCTTGACTATGAATTCAACCCAACCCTCTCGAGCCATTTGAGAATGAACAAATTGAGAATGAACGCCTCTGAATCCTGGACAACAAATCAAACTCGCGGCAGCCCAATAAATTTCGGAGCACCGAGCAAGTTAAATCAAGGCCACAAATGCTGCACACAAAACGGACGGAGAAACAGAAGGAATAGGAACATACGGATGGTTGAGGGCGGAGAGCAGGGCAACCACAATGAGAGGGGCATGCCACTGTTTGCTGTGGGGGAAGGGGGGAGCAACTTAAGTGCGAGTCAAGACTCTGTGTCGGGATGTTGCTCGAGCCAACCAAAATGTCGCGAGAACGCGCCGCGTAGCGGGTGCAAGGGTGCAGGAGACGCGGGGAAGCTGGGAAATTACACGCACACTTCCAGTAAACTGCGACGCTGACGTCGCTGTCGACGCGGCTGCTGCGTGCGCGCCCGCTTACTGTGACAGCAGCAACAACAACAACAGCAGCAGCGAACGAGAAAACGAAGCAACTTGGCAAGGACGAGCCTGGATGCGATGCCAGCGAGCGAAGGTGCCACAGGTTAGTTAGCGTGCGACAAGGTCGGATCAGGACAATTGACCGGCAATGCTTTGATTTTCGATACGTTTCTGCGTGCCGCGTTTTCCAGAGAATTCGCAACGCTCCTGTGTGCGTTGGTTCTCTGCTATCCTACCCTAGCCCCTGTAGCGTTTCTCTGGCATTTGCTCGTGGCTCATTCAGCACCCGCTGATCTCCAACAAAATGGCACAGAAGCTGCGCGTTGCACGCGCATCACGCGCGGTAGGACATATGTGTATATGCATATCCATTCGTACCCGCTCAAGGATCATCTCAACCCAAACCAAAAAAGTTATCGTTATACCTGTTATTGACTCTACGCATTGCTGGAGTCCCAGCTGCGAAAGGAGCCTAGCTAAGCCACCCTTTTTCATGACAGTTTTTTCATCATGCAAATAATGGTTCACCCTAGTAAAAATATATATTGCGATCAGGTAGCCACATGTGATGGTGAAACAGGTAGCACCACAAACCACATACAGATCATAAACAGCATTTATTTGCAAACGCCGCGCATTTCTTCCTTAATCCTTTACTTATAAGAGTCAATCGCTTGGATTATCCACCACGCCCAACAAATATTTTGAGCGATTAGCCGCCCCGAAACAAGCCATAAAACTCACAGGCACCATTCTTTCAGCTATAACTAGTAACGGTAGTAATCGAAAGATCGCATCTTCACTAAACCATGGTCTCTCATTTCTTACGATCTTGAACTATTCAATTTATTTTTTTAGCGCTAAAGAATGTCTTAAATGTAACTTCATAATGAACATAAACTAGTTCAAATGATTATTATCTATTTAATATATGTAAATAAAAAATGCAATAACATTCGTAGAATCGATCGGCTATTAAAAGTTTATTTTTTCCATCAATTTTCAAACAAGATATTTATTAATGATCACATTTATAAAGATATATTCCCTTGCAGAAAAGTTGTTTCATATGACAACTTAATTAACTACCGATAGCTCATATGACAGCAATAAGATAACGACACCAAATTTTGATCAAGACTAAAAGTCAGAATATTAAAGTTGGTTAAAAAAGTTTCATGAACAAAAAAGATGTTCATACAAAAAATAGTTTTTACCTATTTTTCCAATGTCAGCTATAAGATAAAGAAAGTGGTCCAAATTTGATAACATTATTAACAACTTTAGATAATGCTTAGATTTAGAGTTCAAAAACAAAATGTTCGACCAATTGTCCTATGGCATTTATATGTTATGGCGGCCCGATTCGACCGATTCTGACATACATATTTACTGCTTGCAGCAAAAATAATAATAATAATAAGTTTCATAAAGATAGCTCTAAAACTGACAGGCTTGTCGATTAGTAAAGAGTATAATGAACTCGGAGTCTTTGAACTTACATTGCAATTCACTTAAGAAACGATCATTTTCTCTTGAAACTTTTTCTTACTTGGTTGCTCTAGCTTCAAAACTGTGGAAAAAACCTGCGTTCATACAGACGGACAGACGGACGGACCGACGGACGGACATTTCACAAACCAATATACTCTTTTTCCCATTTTGGAAAGCAGAGTATAAAAAATGTTCCAAAAAAAGCAATTCAACATGTTGTATATGATACCAACAATTTATATTTTTCATTTATTTAAGCTTGTTAAATATGATGAAAGCTTCTTTTAAGTTATCATTATTCTTCAGCAATAATCAGCCGTAATATGCTCATCCCATCGACCCTGGTGTCTTTCGTCTATTGTTATTAAGTCTTGATGAAATCTCTCTCCTTGTTCTTCGCTTTAAGATCCAAGGTTTTCAGGGAACTTGTCCAAATGCACAGTAAAAAATAAAAGTTTCAATTTGAAACCATTTTGAATTGTATATATTACAATGCTGAAAAAAAATTAAATTTTAATTTAAACCAGTCAGGATTACAAAAGGTGTGAGGGAGCAAAACAGAGAGTCGCAAAAATTAGTGAGTGAGAGGGAATACCTACTCTCACTCTTTCTGTCATACAACATGCCCAATTTTGCACATATTTTTATTGCTCACCCCCCCCCCCAAAATCAATCAGCAATGTAACATTGAATGAAGAAATTACTATTAAATAATGTTCATGTCATTTAGACTAGGACTAGATCTCGGGAATTCGTGTTTCAAGTGCTGGCACTCTAAAACTAGTCTATGCGACGGAAATCTAGATTTGATTTTAAACTAAAAATAAAGGAAATGAAAGATAATTAATTTTCTATTCCAATTTTGGCTTAATTTTAAATTAAAAAATAGTAAATTGAGAGTAGTATTTTTTCAATCCAATTTTTGATTCCTTTTTTAAACCAAGATATATTAAAATTGAGAGAGTAATATATTTTCATTCCAATTCCAAATGGTTTTAATAACAAACTATTTTGAAATGAAATTTAAAATTTAATTTCATAAAAGTTTTAAATTAAAACCACAATCGTTTTAATTATAAACTTTATTTTTTACTGTGAGATTATGTAAATAGTGTGTTTTTATACTCATGTTATCATGATCATATATCATCATCCCAGAGCTCTATAAGCTTCCAACATATTCTTCGCTATTTTGATGAAATTCTCTGGCTTGTAGTTACCTAGAAAATTATTGACCACATTTATGAAGGATATCCAGGCTAATGATTCTGTGTTTTGATGCTTTGTCAACAATCCTATCTGCAGTCCATCAAAAATTCCAGGCTTCTGCTTCTCCTTGCTAAAACCAGGACATTTTCTTGAAATATACCCAAAACAGGAAAAATGTTTTTCCAATGCCCTGACAAAATGCTTCATTAAACCCAATTTCATATGGTATGGAGGCAAAATTATAAGCTTAAATTTATGAAAAATAAATGAAAAAGCTAATAACTTCGCTATTTATGAGCCGATTTATTTCCAAAAATGTCATAAATGCTTTATAAATAAACATCGCATGCGTTCATAGAAGAAAAATATTTTTTTCTACCATTTTCTATACTTTGCAGTCGATTAAAAATGGAAATTGAAATAAGTTTCTAAAAAATTTTAAATTTCTTAGTTTAGAAAAATACAATTAAAAACGTTCTAGGTAATATATAAAGCATGTTGAATTGTCTTCTTTTGGATTCTTTTTTTATTTGATCAGTTGGCTATATCAGAAGAGATACGTAAAAATACAGTCCTTTATCACAAAACAATAATAAAAACCAACAAAAACGCCACGTAGTTTTTGAAAACGTTGGATGTAGCTTTACTTGTGGTTATACTCTCTACCGAAATTTACCATCAAACCTCGGGCACCAAACAAAAATTTAATTTTGCCGGCCGGTGATATCTACATATCGTGCATAATGATAGATGATAATCTGATTTAGGGAACATCTTCGGCAATGTCCACAGCTAAATAAAACTATAGATCGCATTTCATTGCATTCAAAGCTATTAAAATCCATTCTTAGGCTTAAATATATAAATCGCTAGGTTGCTTATCAAAGAGCTTAAAGTCTGCACTCGACAAGCAGATCAGCAGAACAACCATTCGGGTTGACGACTTTAGGCGCAATGCCGAAAACTGTAAATATTTCCATTATAAGCAGATCGGCCCATCCCTCACACACACACATATACACACGCACGCACACACACATTCAACAAATTGGGGAAGGCCAACCAATCACAATTAGGCATCTTTGCTAGCCCCTCTTAAATGCCCAGCCCCTGCACTGAGCAAAAACGACACGATCAGAGGCTGCCGCTGTTGCAGCTGATAAAGGGGTTGTTTATAAATAGACGCACATATCGTGCGTTGACTGAGCAGCAGTGAGCGGCAGTTCCCGTTACTCGTTCCAGTGATCGCAGTGAGTGCAAGCGAGATGCACGGCCAGCTGGCTCCGCCCCCCTCCCTACAACAATAATAAAAACGATCGGAATTTCGTGCGCTTGCTCCAGACACCGCCGCTAACTAGGCAACACTAAAAAGCTTCTCTTGAAAATGTTTTGACATCTCGAAGCGCAATTCCAGCGGCGCAGTGGAAGAGAGCAATCCCCAAAGAGAGCGGCACAGGCAACAACAACATGAAATAAAACAACACTGGGGCATATGCAATTGAGAGCCATTTTTAAAAATTGTGTGCTGTGACGTCGACGCTGGCAGCGACCGCGAACGTCGCTTGTAAGTGAATTGTGGTTTGTTGTTTTGGTTGGCGCGCGCTCTGCTACTGCTGACGTTGACGCTGTCGTTGTCTTTGACGTCATTGCTGGTGCTGCCAGGATCAACCACCGAGTTGCGAGCAAAACACAACACAAAAAATTGAGCCAGCCTTTGAATCTCGTTTTTTTTTTTTTTTTTTTATCTGCTTGGCTGCTCTTTATGAATGAGAGCACTTCTGAGTGAGTGAGTGTGTGAGTGAGTGTCCTTTGGACACATGCGAGTGAGCGCAGCAAAATCACCACACTTCCACTGGCGACCCACCTTTCCATTGAACATTTGTATTTTGAGTTTTTTTTTGTGAACAACATTTTTTTGTTGTTGTGATGGTTGCTTGGAGGGGAGAGTTTGAGCGTTCTGTGTTTGTGTTGAGAGCTGTGTGGTGGGTTTGAAGATGAGCAGCTATTTTTTTTTGTTGTTGTTGTTGCTCTGCGGCGGCAGCTGGCGGTGACACTCCCATAACACATACACATACACACACGCTCGCACACGCACACACATACCCTCATTTCTGGCCGCAACATCGTCAACTGTGCCCACAAGTTTGTGTAATATGTTTGTGTTAGTATTGGTAGCTAACGGTACTATGCCAGTCGCCCAAGCATTGGTTGGCTCAATGTTGTCACTCCTCTGCCCCCGCCCACGACACACGATGCTGCTTCCAGCTGCCTAGCTGCACGCTGCTCTCTAAAGACGCTGTCCATCATATTCGCTGCTGCATTCTCTATTTATTTCTTGTCTTTTCTTTTTTCTTGGGCTTCTCAATTTGTATTTTGTTTTGTACTATTTACTAATTCCCATTAACAACAAATAAACAAATGCATTTGGTAGACAATTCATGGAATAAATACATACATTTGTATGTATGTAGTCTCCATTGTATGTGTGTCTGTCTTGATCGTTGAAATACTAATGATTGTTCTTGTTGAAATGTCATTGGGACATGAGATTTTTCATGATTTTTCATGATTTTTCTGAAAGTAAGTAAAAAAAGATATTGTAGGCAGCAAATAATTTAAAGATCTCTGATGATATACATATGTATAAAATAAGTATAAGAAATAGTAAGTTAGATGATACAGGGGAATATACAAACACATTTACGTTTGTTTCCGATCAAAACATTCTGAATCGGAATTATTTGCTGTTCTGAATTCATAATTTCGATGCTAAATTCAATTTAAAAAGTTTGGCTTTAGAGAGTGAATTGAGACTTATTAAAACGATTCGGAATACAAATTTGTCAGAAATTGGATAGGGCTGATTAATGAATATTGATAAAAAAAAAAATGGCTGTATTTATTATTTTAGAAGATTACTCATAAAACGTGTTTATTTATTTTGAACGAATATGGGCCACATATTGCTTTATTATTTATATATAGAAATTGCGTTTATTCTCTATCTTATCTTCACTCACATTATTTCGAAACTATCCCTTTTTTATATAGCCCTCATTTAGCCGAGGGCTAACTTCTGCTGGCTTCTGACATGTGATACATCATATTGTTAGCAATAATGATGCTAATATTAGAGCACACTCCACTCTTCACACTCCCTCCATCCACTTTTCTCCACTCTCAACAACACTGCGGGGCACGCTCTACCCACCCTTTCCACCCTGCCCTGGCCGATGCACTCGAAATGTGCGTAGACAACATAAAGATTAGAGCTGAAAATCCGTTAAGCCCAGTCCAATGGGCCCTTAATGCGATTGCGCCCTATGTAAGAGTATCAACAACAACAAAAGCAACATATATGTATTTATAACATCTATGATAACTTTGACAGGAACAGGAACCAGTTTTATTTGTAAATTTCTCTCACACACATACATATATACATATGTAGGTACATATAAATAAATTTCAGAAAATATCAAATTTCATAAAATTGCCAATTATAATTGGAAGCCATTTTGAAGTTTCGCTTTCAAAATGGAAAACGTTAAAATTTTGTAGCTGTTACGAATCGCTGACCAGATGCAAAATACCCGATTTTTGCAGTGCAGAACGCAGAGAATAACCGGAGCCAACTGAACTGATTGAGGGGTAATTTAGGGTAGGGTTGGGTGGTTTGTGGGGTGTGGAGCAGGTTGGGCTTGCATATGGTACACGCTTGGAGGAGAGCGCCACTTGCAGTCAACATGATTTGTTTATCTTTTGCCTACAGTCAGAGGCGTCGCTGATAAAGGGGTAAAAAGCCACAACCAATGGTTTTTATTTATTTATAAGAAAATAAAAAAAAATTTTAAAATTGACATTTAGCTTGGTTAAATTTAAAAGCAAGATGGTTTTCAAACTTATGTTCTGCTGAAATATCTAACTTTGAAAATATGAAATATCTAACGTGGCAAAATTATTTTTATCCAATCTATTTAATAGGGCAACAGAATTCAACCTGTGAAATTTGGTGGTTCTAGCTAAAGAATTGTGGGAGATACAGACTTTGCTTATTTGTGGGGGCGGGGATGGGCGAGGACAATTTTTTTTTAGTCAGATCAATCAAGGATGTGATTAGAAGTTCCTGTGTCAAATTTGGTTACTCTAACTGTAAAACTGTGGAAGATATAGGTTTTTGCCGTTTAAGGTGGAAGGCGATGGCGTTGTGTTGAGATCCTGACACTATGTCTATATGTATGGTATAAGTTTGTTTGCTCTAGCTTTAAAAGTGTGGAAAAAACTACTTTCATTCAGACAGACACACATTTCACAAACCCAGTACACTCTTTTTTCTTTTTCTTTTCAAAATATTAAAAAAAGAGTATTAAAATCCAAATCAAGTTCACGCTCAAAATAATAAATGCAGCTCCTCTCTTGCAGCGCCCATGTTTGATTGCCCATACCCAGCGAATGGAGCACCATGACAACTCTTCTTTTATATGTATTTTTTTTTTTTCATTTTGCTCGTTTCTTCGTTTTTAGCTTTTTTTTATTGACAATTGGCGCTGAGAGCTCGCGCCAGCCTGGAATTGTGCCTAGCAGAGCGGAGAGAGCAGAGAGCGCGTCGTCTTGGAAATGTGCAGTCGCTGTTTTTTTTAATAGTATTTTGTTGTTTTTGTTGTTGTCGCTGCTGCTGCTGCTGTGTGTTGTTATAATGGGCGACGTAACCAGCGCCATTAGCAGCCGAGGCAGGGTTTGTCGATGTTGCTGTTGTTGTTGTTGTAATTGTTGTCGTAGTCGCTACCGAGTTTGGGCTGCCACAAAACTAGTTTGGCTTTGGCTTTGGCTTTGGCAGCAGCGTCAAGCGGCGCAGCAGCAGCGGCAGCGGCAACGACAGCGACCGACCGACTTTCCACCCACTTTTTGTTGGTTATTCTCTGGTTATTCCGGTGGCTGTCTTAGCAGCTTTTTAAGGGTTGCAAATCAAAACGCGGTTTGTTGGTTTGTATTTTTGGCCAGAGTCGTCGTAACTTTATCGCCCCGGTCGTGGGAAAGAGCAAGAAATAGAATGAGAGATGGCCTGTTTATATGTGTTTGCGTGTGTGTGTTTGGGGTACCAAAGCGAAAGGGCAGGCTGAGGGGGTTTGTCCTGGCTTGTTCGGTGGGTTGGCCAAATATGAAAAGCGCAGCATTAAAGAGTTTTCAGCGCCATTATTGACACTTACCTAAGTGTTGGACGCCTCCAAGGACCCTTTTGTCATACCCCCTCAATCCGCTCCTGCTGTTCATAACTGCTCCTGTGGCACCCTGCTACTCTTCGCCTCGTACAGAGGAAGCTGTCAACTTATATGCATAATTACCTTGCATTTTTGTGGGGCGCCATCGCTGCGCAGTTTTCTGCTTGCTCTCCTCCACAAACACACTCAGTTGGGGACTGCCCTTTCTCTCTCTTTTGGTGAGTGCTATCTCATTCTAGCACGCATTTTATCTCATTTTCAACCCGTCTATCTCTTTCTGACCGAGCTGGCTGTGAGTGTGTTGTTGTTGATTGTCTGTGCAGTTTAGTTTGGGATTTTCGTGGCATTTTTGCGGCCTTTTGTCTGGTTAACCGTGGTTGGTTATTGGTCAACACACACACAAACACATACACACACACACAGACGCACACGCACGAGAATGAAACCGCTAAAAAATATATTGACTAAACCAAGAATTCTTGATTAACTGTTGCCGTTTAAAATGCAAGGCCTTTAATATGTGAAATAATAACAACAGCAACAAATACTGTTACAACAACTATTACAAATTGTATGAAAAGTTGATGTTGGCCATTAATAGATCCCATGACATACGAGTGTGTCAAACTGCGTTGTATTTGATATATATATAGCATTTTTTATGGTGTTGATAACGGTGATCATAATTTTTAAAACTTGACAGGATATATTGAAAAAAGATATTGTGCTACTTATTAAAATAAACATTTTTATATTTATGCTAAGAACTGGGAAAGAAATATACGCAAGATATATATTTGAATTTACCAATTTTAGAATTTTTAAATTCATTTTAGTTCTAGAAATACAATTTTTTACTTTGAAAACTTCTTAAATTAGGTATTTCTTCTCTCATGTTAAATCAAAAATGATTTCATGATGGTTAAAATATTTGAATTCATATTCGAATTTAAATTTAATATTTTGTAATAGTATAAGAGTGTTCGTAGTGAAATATATGTATACCGATTAATATTCAAATTGAATATTATTCATATTAAAGTGCATTTAAATAGAAAATATTTGTTTTTAATAGAAAACATTTAATTTGAATAGAAAATATTTAATTTAAATATGAAATTATAAAAAAAAGGCCATATTAAAATTGAATATGAAAATATTTAAAACTACAATGCATTATTTCTATCAGTGCAAAGTTATTGAAGAATCTATTTCACCCGTCTCAAAAGGCAGAAGCAACAGTCTTACGGGCACTGGAAAAGTTAAGTGCACTGCTTGCTTGCATTGCCACTGGAAACAAGTGCAACTGCTTGAACTGAACTGCTTGAAGTGCAATTTGGGAGCAGGGGGTCTCGTAGTCGGACACACTCAACTAGAGCATTCTTACTTGTTATTGTTAAAAATACTATATAAAGTGAATTTATGCTTTTTAATAAAGTATATAGTTGCAATGCTATATATATTTTTATTAGATCTATTTTAATTCTATCTGAGTCTATTTCTTGAATATAATATATATAATATAATAATACTTATTCTAGAATAGAATGCCAGAATAGTAACTTGAGATTGAAGAGTATTCAAAGTGTGGATATAGCTATAGAAAAGAATATTTATGCCTACAATTTTTCTATTATTATAATTTATTGTCAATATTTTTCAAATGCTTTCAGAATTTTCAAAATTTTGTTTCTGTTCTGACATTAAAATCAGTAAGCTTTTAATTGACAGACTAATGCAAATGATTTACAAAAAAGCAGTTAACCCTTTTAGTTTTAACTCGTAAATACAGTCAAACATTTTTTAAGTAGCTCTATTTTCATCTTAGATCTCCGATTAACTAATCATTTTTGAATCAAAATTATTGAATGCTTCAGCGTTTCAAAAACTACTTATATTACAATCACATCGAAACGACAGTTCCAATATTCAGTTCCAATAAAAAGGTTAATTCTCTGGAAACAAATGTGTGGAACAATACGATTTCTATGATCTGAATTTGGTTTTAAAATAATACATTTTAAATGTCTACACTTTGAACATAAAAGTTTTATACATAATCTTATATATTGAATTTCATTATACAATAAATTTATTTTTTTTATAATATTTCACTTTAAAATATTAATCAAATCTAATTATGCACTAATTTTTTAACCTAGGGAACTTTTTTTTCCATGTGCTACTGAATCAGTGTCCCAAAACGGAAATAAACATTTTCACCGCAAAACACGAAGACAAAAAACTAAAAGAAAAGCCAAAACAATAGTGTGGCAAAAAAGCAAAATTCTTGAAAGCAAATCACAAAGATGACAATTGTAGTGCAAAATCCAAAAATGGGCTCGAAACCGATGGCCATATAAAATATGTTTACTCCAGTTTTTTGACCAATTTTTAGTGCAGTTTTTTGTGGTGCATTAGCTTTTTTCTGTGGTGCATTGTTGAACAAAAGAACCAAAGAACAGAGAGGACCGATCGATTCCTAGTAAATATAACGAAGGTTCTTTAGACCAATTGCGTTGAAACAGGGCCGAAAAATTATACGCTTCGCAAAAAAAAAAATAAAAATAAAGATGCAATGTGTGTTTTATGGGGCTTGTTAAAAAAAATCATAAAAACTATTTATATTTATTTAAATGTAGATCAGGTCTCTCGGGTATCCTGGGCACTGGGTCCTAGGCCATTTGAGTCTCATAAATCTTCAGAAGATCTCTCTGTTGTTGTTGACAGAAAAAGCGACAAGCTGACCTACAAATTGTGCGAAAAATGGAAAAGATATCGAGAGCAGAAAAAACCAACAATAATATTGCT
Organism: Hirtodrosophila cameraria; assembly: GCA_949708635.1. Classification (NCBI taxonomy): domain Eukaryota; kingdom Metazoa; phylum Arthropoda; class Insecta; order Diptera; family Drosophilidae; genus Hirtodrosophila; species Hirtodrosophila cameraria. The sequence goes on from OX453090.1 coordinate 17,646,876, forward strand.
CGGGTTTCCAGGAAGCGGCAACAGCAAGGACTTGCCTAATAATTTGCATGTTTTTTCTGTATTTTTTTTCGCTTCATTCAGGCGCAGAGGATCCTGGCCAGAACCAAGAGGGCGTGCACAAAAAATTGGCCTAAAAATTACCTAAGATGTGTAAAACGAGAGCATAGTCGTAAAACGGACAGACTTACGTAATGTGCTCAGCAAAAGCAACAAAAGGAACAAGCGCACAGGACATTGCAGTTAAAGGACCCGCACGCCGTGCGCCGTGTTCTACTTTTTTGCATGTGCCCATAATACAAAATCCATAGAATTATCTATTTTTTCGTTTCGTTTCGTTTTGCTTCTATTTTTTGCTTTGTTTTGTTTCGTTTTTCTAGATTTTTTTCTAGATCTTCATAAAATTTGTCCAAGCTAGATGTTGTACACAGTGAGTGAAGTCCTGTGCCAGGATATGATAATCGCCCGCATTTCGAACTAATTAAGGCGGGTGGTGCTGCTGCGTTTATGGCTACTTGATCCTCATGCTTAATCCTCAAGATCTAGTTTTCTTTTTGCTCTATTTTTCATGCCATACATATATGTACATATAGTACATGTACAGTACCTATACAAAAAAAGATAAAACTAACAACAATTTGGTTAGCTAACTAGAGCAGAATTTTTATGGGATCTTGGTTTGCCTCCTTTTTTAACAGCTTTTGTTTTGAGTCCTTCCGTCAGAATCAGAGCTTGAGAGATTTAGTCTTTGTTTTGATTTTGTTGTTGTTGTAATTCATTTGCAATGTCAGCGCCACCTGCTGTTTATTGCCAATATGTCGCTATTTTTACCCTAAACACATGTTCCCAGTGGGTTCTGGCTCTGTAATTGGGGTTGGGGTTGACTAACCCCAACGAGCAAAACTCGCAGGGCAACCAAACGGAACGACAAAGTGCAAGCCAAATAAAACAACAAAAAAAGCAACTGAAAATCAACAACAACTTTGCGTTAATAATTTGACATTTTATTTGTCGAGCACGAAGCACAACAATCAAAAACTCTAACACTTTATATGAGCTCAGGTGGAGCCCTGAGCAACGTACGACGAGGCTTGAATCACAGGCAAAAGTAATACAATTTTCATGAAAATAAAAAACTTTCAAAATTAGAAATAAAACATCAAATATGATTGAAATATCGTAAAACAAGTAAGAACGTTGCAGTTGGATATACCCGACTGCGATATACTCTTTTTTTGCCTCTTTGTGGAGCCAGAAGTGAGCCCGGCAATTGTATCTTTGATATATCTTGACACTTTGTCTGCCTATGGTATATACCAACATGTATACCAAGTTTGGTTGCTCTAGCTTCAAAACTGTGAAAAAAACTTGCATTCATAGGGACGAACAGACAGACGGACAGAGGGACATTTCACAAACCCAATATACTCTTTTTTCTTTTTTAATTCAAAAAAAAATCCATAACTTTTATTTTAAAAATCAAAAATAAATCTTATTTTAATAATCAAAAATAACTCTTATTTCATAACTCTTACTTTAAAAATCAAAAATAACTCTTATTTTAAAAATCAATAATAACTCTTAATTCATAACTCTTATTTTTCTTGTTTCATGACTTTTATTTGAAAAACCATAAAAAACTCTTTTTTCATAAAACTTATTTGAAAAATCAAAAATAACTCTTATATCATAAAACTTATTTTAAAAATCAATAATAACTCTTGTTTCATAAAACTTATTTTAAAAATCAAAAATAAAACTCTGTTTGTTGTACCATGAACCACCATTCGAACCACGACCTCCAGGTTATATAGACAACACCCAACCAACTAAGCTACGACATTGGCAGGAACTTCATCCGAGTCGATATAACCATGTCTGTCTGTACAACTATTTAATTATTATTATTAGGGAGTTCTTAGAAGTCTTACAATTTTTCCTAAATTTGGGATTTCTTTAATTGGAAATCATGCAAAACGGCTTTGACTTCCTGACTCAGATTAACAGTTGTGTGCTTTTTGTTGAGCTTAATGACTGCGTGTGCTTTAACTTCTATAGTCTCACCCTCATAGAATTGTGCATTGATACCCAACATCCCCGGCTATGCCTGGATGCAATATCCATCTTTAGAGTCATTACTTTTTCGGCAAGGCTTCGGATGATATTATCTTTTAGCAACTCATATTTTTGAGCAACTCAATCCATAACATTTTTGAAGTTGTGGGATTCGTCCTAAGACCTCTGAAAATTTGCTCCGTGAGTGTCTTGAATGGCGCTGAGTCCAGTACGGCAAAGAGCATTCTTTCCGAAGTTACAAGATCGACATTTTCATTAATTTCCAATGTTATTTTCATTTTCTTTGTCCACTGGCTCGCATTTCATAATCAAAATCATAATAATTATGAACATACAAAAATCAAACCTTTAGAACTGACCCAACCAAATTTAAAATTATGGTAAAACTTGAAAGATTTTACCAAAAATACAATTGTCACGCCTACTTCTGACTCCACAAAGAGGCGAAAAAAAGAGTATATCGTAGCAACGTTCTTACTTGTTAAAATAAGTTTTATGGAATAATAGGTATTTTTGATTTTAAAAATAAGAGCTATGAAATAAGAGTTATTATTGATTTTAAAAATAAGAGTTATGAAATAAAAGTTATAATTGATTTTAAAAATAAGAGTTATGAAATAAAAATTATTATTGATTTTTGAAATAAGAGTTATTTTTGATTTATATTATATAAGTTACAAAATAATTCTTATAAGTAATTTTTATATATTTAAATTCGTAAATAAATCTTATTCGTCAACTTTTATTTTAAAAATTTGTTTTATAAATTGTTGCACGATTTGCAAATTTGGAGATTAGTCCAATTTTTTGGTGTATTCAACAATTTTGTAGTAAATTTCCTTCACTGTGATGTTTTTGTTTTAAAATAATGAAAAAACTCTTATATTCGGTCTCTGATTTTTTTGACGTTACACATTTTGTAACAGTTGTGCAGATATTCAAATTTTATTAGCATGTATTTTTATTATTATCAAAGTGAATTTTGACAGTTTTAAATTGCCGCTCCTCGTAAAAATACAAATATGGCCTTAAATGTAAACCAAAATTTTGGATGATTTGAATAAAACGGCTTTTATTAAGAGAGAAAATCGACATTCATTATTTTGAATGCATAAATCAAAAGCTAAATTGAGTCGAGTACAAATATGTCAGTTGAACCTATTTAGGAACCATGCCATGTTTTTATTGGGTTTTTATGCCTATGGGAATTTGGGATAGAGAAAGAGATGTCTGATGCCATTACTTCATCGTCCAAGGGCTACATTAAGTTTGGAGAGTCCAATGAAGTCATGCCGATATTTTATCAAATTGCCAGATTCCCTAAGATAATGGGTGCCATTGACTTCACTCATCCGCATAAAATCACCAGGCGGTGACGATACCGGAACAGGAAGGGATACTTTTCGAACAACGTCCAGGCAGCATGCAATGTAAATTCAGTTTTGCAATATGTTTTTCGCATGTCAGGAACATCTTTAACAACAGCCGCTTAAAGTATCGGTTTGAAAGTGACGAGTTCAAAAATAGTCCACCAATAATGTTGCCACCTCTCCCAAATTTTTGCCATTCGGATGTTAACATGACACATAAATTTCAAAGTCGATTGAAAAATTGAAATTGCTTATGTGCCACTCAATCTAAACCATAATCTAATGTGAACCATAGCTATATAGGACTTTATCTGGACATTGGAAATTCGGCCCTTAAAGTAATAACTCTTAAAATTTGTATTTTTAAGCTTTCTATGATTATGTGTTTAATATGATAATAAAATAATTCGCTAAAGTAAAATAATATAAATTCAATTTGATATGAGTTGAACGTGGGGCATATTTTGAAATTGTTCTTATAATATTTGAATACTATTTACCAATTGGTGAGCATCTTAATGTTGCATAAGACCCTCCACATATACACATGTAGTATTACGACGGTCCAACCAACCCATTGAACCCTATCTATATATACTAAGTATGTGGCAGTATTTATTCTCATACATACATATATTTAAGTGTACCGTTTTGTGTGCTTTGCGTGATTGCATTGCGAGTTGAGTTAAGTTAAGTTGAGCTTACTTTCCTGAAATATTTCGATTCGCATACTATTTAACGGAGGGCGACTATACAAGTACTTTGGGTGACCTTCATTAGCACAACGAAATGAATTGATATATTTTAATTAGTGGAAATCTTACAAATTTCAATTCTCAATATTATCAACATTTTATTTTTTTTTTCAAGCTTTTGAATATTTATTAGTTTGATCGAGTGGTAATTTGAACGTACTTCTTAAGAATACTTAATAAGAAATATATTTAGAAACATTTAAAATCGAAGTTGTTTTCAGAGTATAAGACTTTCGTTGCTGCCAAGCAATCGAATTATTCTTGTTGATTTATTTATTTCGCCAGCCTTTTGCAAAATAATCCTTTCCTGCTGCTAGTCTCCCCAGTCACCGGCACTACCACCTCCTCTCCACCAGTTCACTCTTCGCCATCTCTCACGGTACCACTGTTGAATTGTGCGCTGACACTTTCGCGTTTGGCTTTGTCAGCAACGTCCTTGCTGCTGTCATTTGTTTGAATTGCAGTAACAACAACAGTAACAGCAACAGCAACAACAACAGCAATATCAACAACATCAGCAACAACAACAAACGACACTCAAACAACACAAAAGGTGATTGCGATTGCGAACTCCGCTGACGTTTTTATGGCGCATTCAGCAAACCTAACAATTGCAAAACCGACAGCAAGGAAGCCAACTCCTTCGCTTGTATGCAACCAACCAACCAACACACACACACAAACACACACATACATATGCACACACCGATGAACACAAAGCCCGCGAATATGAACACTTGCCCTCCTACCATACCCTGTAACCAACAAAAATTTTAATAAGGTATTCTATTCTGATAAAGCAGGCATTTTTCAAACCTATAAAGTAGGCTTACATTTACTTGATCGGCTTACAGCTATTTAAATAAAATAAAATCAACTCTAGGGACGATGCATATTAAAGCCACAAAACTTCTAATATCTAATCTTGTGACGAAGTATTTTCTGATTAATATAATATCAATATAAGAAAAATTTTAACTAATAAAATTAATTTTACACTCCGAACGTTGCGCAAAAGGATTCAGCTTCTTTTTATTGTACCTAAGTTACTTTTTCAGTGTGCCGAAATACCTTTTCAATGAAATGTTCAACGTGTCTGTAGCTTCTTTGGTTTGGAAACTGTGGGCGTGTCAATTCTAGCGGTTTTTAGCGTTTTCCCGCTAAACTTGCGGTTTTTCAGAAAAGTGGTAGAACAAACGTTTCTTGGGTTATGATGGGGAACAAGTCCACAAAATTAAAGACAGCTACCTCAACGCGTTGATACAAACAAACAAACAAACAGACAAACTGACAACATTTCCATCTCATTTTGGGAAGGCCACTCTAATTTTAAAATGTTCACAACTTTTGAACGAATTATCAGATTGGGATGAAAAGTAATCCCTTTCGATCGGTATATAGCTCGGTCTGATCAATACATACATATTTCGGAATTATCTTAATTTAATGTGATTATTTCATAATAAGGGGATAATAAACACCGAAGTTGTTCAATGAGCTACATATTTATAAAATTTGTCACATTTAGAGAATATTCAAATTTGATTCTATTTGTTAACCGTAAATAATTTAAATCAATTTTATGAATTCATTTTATTGTATTTCAATTTAATTTTGTATTCTCTATAGTATAGATTGGAGTAGGAAATCAGTTACACCTGCATGTCAAGCAGACCAAGCAGTTCTTCATACCTAAGCAAAGGGTATCTTCTACTCGAACAGAGACTCAATTATATCGCTTCTACTTGTAAATGTTGATGCCGCGGCGACTTCAAAACTCGAAAGACGGTTGAAAGTATTTTCGCCATAGGCGAAAAACCCGGCCGGTAAAAGGACATTAGAAAAGAAAGGAGAAGGATTCAGACATGCATAACGCGGAACACCCACGCCTCCTGCATCCTTTCAGCCTATTGTTAAGCTCCGTTGTTGTTATATGTTTTTTCTTAATTTTTTTATTCGTTTTGTCGTGCTTTTTATGGCTTGCTTAACAAAACTCAAAGTTACATACTTACATGTACAACGTATGTATATGTATTAGAAGGAAGCCCATACATACTTGTAAGCATTTACCTACCTACAGCCAATGATTAAAGGACGAGTTAAGGACTAAAGGACGAGCGAAGAGTTGCGTTTGCTTATGCCATGTTTCGCAGAAGGAAGTGTCGAGCAAATGACATTGGCATTGTTATGTTCAACAAAATGATATTCTTTACACGCTGTTTAAATTCTAATAAAAGATAACTAACAATGTTTTATACACATGTTCACATGTTTTATAAATTGGCATTTTAAAAACAAATTAATAATAATTCGAGTCTAATTTTAAAGACGTTGAGAAAAGGTTTCCAACCAGAATATAATATTAACATAAACAATTTGTGATCATCAAAGTGAAGAATCCCGTAGGTTAGAAGAGAAAGACATCCACAGATATATTATATTAGAAAAGTATAATGCGTTATATCAAGCTTTTAAAATTCGTAAATATAATTGCATATAATTAACAAATCCAATGACTGTGCTAACATTGAAAGATGATAAAACATTAGAAAATAAAAATTCTTACCCTATAAACTTTAAGTAAGTTTGTATACTTTAACAAATAAAGTATATATCTACAAAAATGTTCAACCTGACTGATTGACTGACTGATTCACATTTGTCGCACAGCCCACACCATAAGGCTGATTTTTCACAGTAGGGAAAGGGCCTTACAACTTTTTTGTTTATCATCCGATCAGTTTCAAACTCATTTTAAAAAATCTACACAAGAAATTCATTAATAACTGCATACCAATTTTTTCGGAAATTTTGGCGGAAAGTGGATGGAAAACAGTCTTTTAACTTTGAATTTTGTGCGTGCTACAGAGATGGGAATATCAAGCGCTGTACTTAGAATGCCTTTCGTTTTTGCTTTCTCTCTCTATCGCATTGTGTCGGAGGGCTTTATGTGTATTAGTATGCACGGATAATGATTACATTTTTGTATGTCTGTGTACGCATACACTGAAAACTGAACGTCGCGCTCTTTGCTTATGCTTTGCACTCTTTATTCGTTCGCATACATATATATGTTTTCACACAAATGGCAAAAGTGCCGTTTGTTTTTGTGTTTACGCTCTGCATAAACCAAACTATGTGGAAAGTGGTAATAGGGCGAAAGTTGAGTTTTTGAGCGATTTACATCAAATTGATTTTCAAAGATTTATATGAAAAGTCATTATAAGCATGCTAATTTTCCGGAAAATTCAACCCACTGGATGGAAAATTTGTGGTCAAGGTTGTGTGAGCCAAAGTTTGCATTTCGCGCGATTTGCTTCAAGTTCGGACGGGAAAAGATTTTAAAAGGAGCTGGCGGGCGGGAATTTTGTATGCTCCCAAAATAGGCACCCGCGACGGCCGGGACGGGATCGAATTTTCTACCCGTTTCCATTTCTACTTCAAGCACAGATTTCAAGGTCTGCCTAAAAAATCGTTGCGCATGTGAGTCAGTGTGAGGAAAATGTACGCACACGGTCGGGAAATATTGATAAGGCTCAGAGATTTGAAATGGCGAGCGAAGCCGCTAGTATGTGATAGTCATATATATACGTTGCCTTGACAGTCATCAAATGTTTTGGATAAAAAACATTAAGTCATTCAAGAAATAAATATATTTACATTCATATATAGGATTTTAAAAACAGCATGAGATGATGGATAATTTTTTTACCTGGCTTTCAATGTTTAAACATTCGATTTGATTGAAATATTACTTATAATTATCGAGTTTATTTAAACTCAATACAAGTTCAAACATAAGATTCTAAGATTTGACTTAAGATCATTTCTCAAGTGCTCAACGATTTGGGCGCAGTAAATGTTCAATTTCAGCTGGCATTGAAAAGGACCTCCTCAGTCGTTGTCCTGCTGACATATACTCAAGTGGCCACTTGGCATTTGGCCACTTCACACTCCAAATGTAAGTATACAAAATTTGGTCGACAAATTTGCAATAAATCCGAATCATTTGCCCAGATTCTCATTTCACAAATGTCAAATGCACATTAACGGCAACCCTCAAAACTATTGACGGGGGTTACGGATTGTATACATATATGAGATTACGACTGAGTAGCGGGTAACGTGTAAAGGGCAGCGGGTAGCTGACAACAACAACAACAACAACATCATCAACAACAACCAGCAGCAGTTGTGCGAATATCGAAATTGAAAATATGACAACGCAATGGGTCTTATCTGGGCGCTGACATACTATGCCGGCCAGTCAGTCCGTCCGTCCGTCCGTCCGTCCTTCCGTCACTCGGGCAGGGGTCGTCCTGTCGAACGGCTGCTTAGGGCGGGGGCCTCTTCCTCACCGAACGAATGCCAATATTGTCAATGCAGTTTTACAGTACCCAAAGTTGATACAGAGTAGGCAACTGTCATCCATCTCTATGAGCGCCCAGCCCAGCAACAAAAAACAATTGAACATATTTTGCTGACATTTTAATTAATTTGATACTCACGTCACACAATTTCTGTACGGTTTTTTTCCGAGCTTAGGTTTGGTTTCACTGGGGGTATTACGCGGCTTTCATCGACAAAAACGCAACATTTAATAATCGAGAAAATGGGAATGAGAAGCGGACAAATGGGATTGCATTTGGTAGAGATGGGCAAACATGTCAATAGTTTTGATTGTGATGACCTAATCAATTTCAACGATGATAAATACATAAAAACATGCTACAAAACAGAATTCAATTCAATATAACAATAATTACTTTCGCATGATTTGATCGCATTTCGAAATAGTTATTAAAACTAAAAATGGCATTCGGACGGCAAACTCCATTGCGAATAAAATCATCCCAAAACATTTGTCTTATACCAATTCCGTGTTCTGTCAAAACTCGCCAAAATTTCTTATAACATGATTAATATTATGATGTTTTTGCATTTCTAATTTTATAATTTGCTTACATCGCAATAAATTATAAAGTTTTCATTAAAATAAAAATCTTTAAAAACATAAATTTATTTTAAAATTAGGAGTTACATGCGAAACAATCAATACCGAAGTATTTGTCGGAGAAGTCAGTAATAAAATATTTATATGATTATATATTACTTTAACCGTTATCTCTCTCTTATCGATACTTTCGAAGATATATATATATAATTTTTCTAAATGTTTTTATTGTTTCCAGACACATGAGAAAAATCCAAAGTGAGCTAATTGAAACAAAACCCCTTTCACTTGATCTCCGCGCAACAGGGATCAAGCTTCGAGTGAAACAACAAACGCCCACTACCAAAGGACAGCGGGCGTGGCAGGCAGCCAGCTTAGCAGAGGCGATGCAAGCAAATGTTAATTACCAACTTTGGATAGCGGAACCAAAGTAAGCCACACTTTCCGGAAAAACAAAAGAGAGAGAGAGAGAGAGAGAGAGAGAGAGAGAGAGAGCCTGGCCTAGATCCTATGCCATTTTGCACTAAGCCAAGTAACAGGCAGCGCCGAAAAGTCAAAGGATTAGGAGCACGGATCAGTGACCCTCAGGTCCGTAAGGGGTAAAGGGGTGTCGCTTGTTTTCAAAATAAACAAATTGCAAACGCACACGCTTGCGCTGGCAGGGCGAGAACAATATCGAGGACGAAGACGAGAATGAGGACGCAGACTAGGTCCTGCTGACTGAACAGAGACGCCCAAGTCGGCTCAATGCCCTAGATCCTTAGTGCAGTTGGTAGCCTTGTGAGCGACCGCGCGACTCTCTTAATTGCCTGCAACTAATTATGAATAGGCTGTATGTGTGCACGGACTAAAAGGATTGAGGAAGGAGTGAGAGTCCTGGCAGGCAGGCAGCTAGCACAGGCAGCTATGCCAGATCAGGACAACAGCAAACACTACTGTTTGTCCTTGCCGCGATTGTCGTCATTGTTGTTTGCAATTGTCATTTTATAGATGATGCCTTTGTTTGCCGCATTTGGCAGCTCGTTTCAACCCGCCCACCCGCCGCCCGCACCCGTAAACCTCGGCCGGATTAGTGGGCATCAAATCCTTAGCTGCTAGCTAAAGGATTAAAATGAAATTAGTTTACAGAACAGCATACCACGTACCGCGTACAAAGGAACAGCAGCAATACACTCAAAAATGAATCCTTTATCATTGGCTGCAAGTTTGTATTGCTTTTGTTTTAACATTAAATAAATTGGTACTCATTTTGAATTCAAACCCATTTGTTAATTGTCATAAAAAAAAAAAACTATCTCTTTTTATATAGTACACAGTAAACATACATTGACAAATTTATCTAAAGAACTGTTTGATTTTTAGTCAACTAATGTTTTATCTATAATAGCTATTTAGATTTGCACAAATCACAAAATTTGTTTAGATAACATGGCAGGAAAACTGGGCAATAATTCTTCAAAAATTTAATTTCTCTCCGTCTGTCTGTTATCGACTTTTAACTGCTTTATAGGTGTTTTTAGTTGATAGACAGAACACCTTCTCATTTCTCCGTGTGTACTTACTAACATATAATTGATTGTAGCTTCAGATTTATAATGATAAGATTTAAGAAGATTTAAATCCTGTACAACACCTTGAGCTAACACTTTTAGCAATACTTGCTAATTAATTATGTGGGCCACTTGAAACTTGATCAATTATGTCAAGTGAAAGCGGTGGCAGCGACTGAGAGTGGTGGGTTAAAGAAAAGGAGCATTATCCTTTGGAATACACAGCGTCTCATCAATAATGCAAGCCAAGGAAATTAAAGTGATTTTTAGTGTTGCAAAAAGTTTGGTTTTGGCTGTGCTGTGCTTGGTATTTCATTTTGTGGAGGGTGTTGCTTGCAAAGAATTTCAAGCACACAGACAACCACATCAAGCGCCTTAATATGCGCATCCATTTGCCAGCCTACCTGACGGCCTGCAAAGGAATAAAAAGCCAAGTTCATATATGTATGTGTGTATGAACGTTTAATGCAGCCTTTTGTCAATAATCAATTTCGCGCTTAGCTCTGCGTGCCGCGTAATAATATCAATTTATTTGCTCGTCGAAAGGGTTGACTGCACTGCCAACTTCCCCATAGCCCCCCATCAAATGGTAAGTCCTGCTGAATCACGGCTGCACGTGTCCTTAACCATGTACCCTGTCTGGGTGCAGCCGAATACCCTAAAATACCCGCAATTTATCTATTTGATATTTAGAGATATGCTCAACCAAGTCGCGTCGCCTGAGCCATGGCAAACTTACGGCTCGTTGGGCAACACAGTGAGCCAATCTTCCCTCCACTACCAAAGCCTGAATCTATTTGGGCTGATGAATCTAGATGAGATGTTACCAAATGATACGCCAGTCAACTGCTCACTCGATCACTCAATCTACAGCAGCAGCGCTCTAAAGGATTAGCTCCATATATGAGCACGGAGTACGAGTGCATGTAGATATATTTATATGGAACAGCTAACATCCTTAAGCTAGGATTATGACAAGAATCAAGTCACGAGTCACTTTATTTAACTCGTTTCATAAGACGAGAGTAAGGCAGTATTCGCCCCTGAGTAAATTCGCATTTAGTCGACGACGTTTAATTCATACATTTACTTCTTTGAGTTCTTCTTTGTTGGGAAGAGGTGTACTATAGAGTGTGTGCCCGCTCCTTTCTATTTATTTACCAAAAAACAAGAACAAAGATGAAAATCATCAGTTAAATGCGGACTTTTAAATAAAATTGAAAGAAATGAAACATATGAAGAACATAAAGCATGTCAATGCATAAATAACAGTTACACTTAATTAATGCTACACTGTTTCACTTTCCATAGTATTATGAACATTACCAGCAAGATTTTACTACTATTTTATTATTACTTGACAAAGATGGAAGCAATTACAAATTTAAAAAATTGTACAGCTGTGCGAAACCGTATTGACTAAGGCCTTAAGAAAATTGTATAGTTTGAGTAAAGACACACTTCAATACTAGTTAACACAAAACATGTATAGTCTACTAAAATTTTATTGTATATATGGCTTGAAAATTTTGAAAATTAGTTGACTGTGCTTTCATACTGCAATAAACTTATGTCTCCGGTGCACATTGTAAATTACACAAACAATTCTTCGCTTTTAGCTTTCCGTCCACTTTCGTTGCTGGCAAAACAAAAACAATTGTGCGTCGTGGGCATAGGCTCGTTGTACCGTTACATATTAGAATGTATTTTGCTGTTGAATTATCGTTTTGTGTACACTGAAAAACGAAAATGTCCTCTAGCTAGTAGGCCTTGTGACGCGTGTGTTCTATGCTACCTTTTTTCTAGGTACTTATTGAAATAAAAAAAAATTACTTCAACTTGCTGGTGTATCTGTTCATATGCGTGTTTCAGTACTTAGTTTTAGAGGTATCTTGATTTTTTTTTTATTGCCAGACTTATCAAATTGAGTTTTAGCATTATCTAAACATGTTAACAAAATTTTATTGAAATCGGACCACTTTATCATATGGCTGCCATAAGAACAATCGATGGAAATAAAATTTTCTACAAGGATATACATATATCTTCGGCACTTCGCATATATATTTTCTTTCTGAAAAACATTTACAATGACTTTTATTATTTTCCTTGTTTCTGCTCATTTGACGATTGTCTTGTTTGGGTAAGTTCTTCGATTCGAGCAGATTTTAATATATGTGTCTAAAATATATTTGTGGCTTTCATTATCCAACTCCTGCCTTTGAGCAACGGAAACATTGACATCTCAATGAACTGAATACTGTTAAACCTTTTTGTTGCGACCAAGCTGTCACCCAGTTGTTGTGCTGCGAAACCTGCAGTCCTCTAAGTGGCCCTTGGTCCATGCATAAAGGACTCTGGACATGATGCCAGCTCTGTACCAAAACTGATAAAGGTGACAAAACATCTTTTCTTGGTTTCTAGTTTGTGGACTTCATTTGACTGCCTCTGGCCACACGCACTGACTGTCCCGGGGTAACCTTAATGACAACAATTAGTCCACATTTTTCGCTGCATTTGCAATATATTTTTTGAAAGCATAGCTTGTTTTTTGTGTAAAAATGTTGAGTCGCTTTGCTGAATGGAATGCGTGGAATGCAATGGACAAAGGAGAGTTAGAAAACCCGAATAGACCATTTTCTCATTTACGGGGTCAAGGGACAAATGCAAGCCACGGGAGACTTTGTCGGGGCAAGTGCGACGGCGTACTCGACGCAACGGTGACAACATAATCAGCAGCAGCAGCAGCGGCAGCAGCAGCGACAGCAGTAGTGGTAGCAGCATTGGCAGCAGCTATGGGGCAGCAGGGTGCAGTGCCTCCGCTGTGCAAGATGCTGGAAGTCATTTGGCTATAAGGCCGCGGGCTGTGGCGTGCGGCGAAGCGTGAAAAGGCAGGAGTAGCGCAGTGAAGGAGAGAGAGATGGAGAATGTTATTAAGAGAGAGAAAGAGATAAGAGCATGCACAAATGGCGCAAAAATTGCACGCCAGGATGCTTAAAGGATGTGTAACGTCACTCAGCACAGACACTTCAATTATGAGAAAGGTAAATATTTTGTAAAAACAACGCAACAGGATATCAATTGAGAATTATGTACCAAACGCATTATCAAAATGTGCCCATGTGTGTGTTACACCACTGCATGTGTGTGTGTGTTTGTATTCTGACATTTGAATAACTCAATTTGACACAAAAGTCAATGGATGAGCAGCAGCAGCAGCAGCAGCCTGAGACTGAGGCCACCCCGGAAGCAAAAACTGGAGTGCCAATTGAATATTGTGTTTATGAGTGTATGTGCATGTGCATGTATATGTGTATGAGTGAGTGTGTGTGTGCATGTCCGGTGGCCCAGTAGATTGTCCAACATCAATGCTCTTTTAGGCACAATTCACGCAGTCAGCAGCTGCCGCTTGCCTACTTTTCCGGTGCGCTGCTTAGTTACAGCGAATGTCATCCTGGCTCTGGATCAATTTCTTTCAGTGTCTCGCAATATTACGTAAGCCATAAAACGAGTGTCCTTCCCGCGAATTACAAGCAACCGCCGCGTGTCAACCTAAAAAAACTAAAAAAAAAAATGCAAAAAAACAGAATTCTATTAAAAAAAAGACCTGCACGCAACTAGCTCATAAATATAAATGCAAAAAAAGGACAAGAGCGGCCTAAAAAATCGAACAGCATACAAAGGGCTGACACAAAAGAATATGCATGTCCAGGTCATAAACATATATACATATATGCAGAAGAATTGCATGAAATCGAGCATTAAAATTCGCGGAAAATCTTAAAAGTCAGTCGTAATATTACGCAAAATGCAATCGTGAGTCCTGCAAAGGATCGGCCTGTCAAAACAACGGTTAATGGCTAGCCGCTGGCGACCTCCTTTTGCATCATGTTTGTTTTTTACATTTTTTTAAATCTCCTTTCTATTTTTTAGCTCGAGTTCCATTGCTATTGTTTTTTCCTCAATATTCTTATATTTAAAAAAAAAAAATACAAATTTTATGGCGCGTGCATGCAAAAAACAAAGTTGCATTCGGTTTTATGATAGGGATCGCACCAGAGATTATGCAATACGCAAGAAGCCTTAAGAGAAGCTGTTGCAACAACAACGACAACTTTGTCAAAACTGAATTGTTTTCCATGCGAAAATGCCATTTTGTCATCATATGTCTGCTAAATTACAATCAAATTTGATTGATTTTAGAAAATCATTTTTTGCCGACTATCTTTAAAAAAATGAAAATTCGAAACAATAGAAAAATCGAAGTTTGAAACTAATGTAACACACCAGCTTAGGACTATTTGAGATAGTTTTAAGTTCGGTAAAAAGAATCATGCCAATCGAATTCTTGTTTCCTGCAAGGTTTTCAACTCGGAACAGTAAATATTTCTCCAAAAATGTTGATAAAACTGAACCAATTTTCAGGCAGAACATTACAATATGTAACAAGCTGACACTTTTCACGTGCAGAAGAGCTCATATTGAAAACAAGTAAGAACGTTGCAGTCGGCTGCACCCGACTGCGATATACTCTTTTTTTCGCATCTTTGCGGAGTCAGTAGTGGGCGTGGCAATTGTATTGCTCAAATCTTTCAAGTTTTGCCATCAATTAAAATTTGTTTGGCCTGTTTTACAGGGAGAATCTTGACACTTTGTCTGGTATATACCAACATGTACACCAAGTTTGGTTACTCTAGCTTCAAAACTGTGGAAAAAACTTGCGTTCATACGGACAGACGGACATTTCACAAACCCAATATACTCTTTTTTTTTCAAAAAGAAAATAAAAAAAAGAGTATAATTATGATACATTAGAGGTCCCTAATCACGAAAATAATTTTTTTTTTTCTTTGGCAGAGTTTTTTTTACTATATTTTAATTTTTTTGAAAAAAAAAAAAGAAAAAAGATTATATTGGTTTTGTGAAATGTCCGTCTGTCCGTCCGTATGAAAGCAGGTTTTTTCCACAGTTTTGAAGCTAGAGAAACCAAATTTGGTATACATGTTGGTATATACCATAGGCAGACAAAGTGTGAAGATCAAGGATTAGCCCATATGCCGATTGGCTTGAAAATCAAAAAAATTAAAAGAAGAGTATAAAAACACTGAAATTTTTTCTTCCCAATTGCATCGGTTTGGTCCTCGCAATGCTTCAGCGAACGGTTCAATGCTGGTTTTTAAAACCGGGTTGACCCAATATTAGTACTATGTGTACCTAAATTGTGTATCTAAATGTAATTGTGAGATCAATGTTGATGTTGCTTATGAAAGAATATATGGAAAAGTACATTAGCTGGGCATATATATTCGAATTCGCATCCACATACGTATCAATGTCAGTGATAATAAGTATCACACCCGCTCGAATACGTGCATTGTGTGAATTCAATTTCCTTTTGATTTTTTATTTTTGGAAGGTCTTGTGCCGTTTGACATGTCAACTTATCCAATGCGCCATATGACCTCGTTGCGTAAATAGGCAAGAGGGGAAGGCAACCCTTAACGAGGCATAGCCAAGAGAAAAGAGCTAACAGCTCAATCTCTCACACGCACAGACACTCACACACGCACAAACACACGCACACACATCGGTGCCATATAATTAGTGTAATTACCTCAACAGCCTACTAAATTCGAGAAAAATGCAAACAAAAATTAAGGAATCACAACATTTGTATCCCCCCTCTCAACGAGAGCCAAACGAGGCAATGAGTCTACAAGGCCTGCAACACACAAAGGAAACTCTGAAACTCTATGCCCAATCGATCTGTGTGCGTGTGTGTTTGTTGTGTATGTGTGTGACTGTGTGGACCCTTTTATTTGAGGCAGCAGCAGCCAGTCCCAAAACAACTGGCAAACAATTGAGTCGGCATCGACAGGCAGCAGCAGCATCTAATGACAGGGTGGTTTGCAATTTTCGTTTTAGTTTCAGTACTGTGCGAAAATATATTTTGTGCACAATTTTTGCAGCTCTGTGTTGTATTGTCCGAAGGAGATCCGTTATAAATTGCATTGGCGGCGGCAGTGGCAGTGACTGTGGCAATGCCAACATCCGCCGTCCGTCAGTATGTTAGTCTATTTGACTGTCAGCTAATTGTGGCATGATTTGCCAATTCTTATCATTCAGTCAGGGCAACAAAACAATTTACGCCACATTCTTGTGAAGACCACCAGGTAAAATGCTTATCATCCTGTCTCCGCTTGTTGTGTTCATTAGTCCTTCGATCCTTCTTTTTGTCGCCTAGTACATGGAATTTTGGCGGCGCATCCTTTGACTTACAAATATTTTGGCTACTGTGCGGCACAAACATAATTATCGACTAATGAAAATATTTTGGCCATCGGCCACTTTGAAGTGTCACCGTTAGAAGAATAGCCCAAGAGAAACACACAAAATAATCCAAGTCTTTTACACATGGGAATAGTACTACACAGGAAGAAAAGATTGCTGACGTTACCTAAGGAACTGCTTAAAATTATCGAAGCCAATTGCTTGATTTTTGGTCACGTAGTTACATTTGGTAAAAATACAACTTATAAGATGAAATCAGTCAGTATTCTTTCTATCACTGCGGACGGCAGTCCACGCTAGGCAAGTGCAAACGGCGACTAGCATTATGCTGTGAATGTCCGATCAGATCGAGCTATATACCAATCAAAAAGTATTACTTTAACAAAGAAAAGTGCAAAACACTTTTCAACTTTAGTTCCGCATATTGTACATAAGTTAATGTAAAATTAATTTGTATACTCTTTTTACTCCCTGTTCTCACTAAAAATGGGGAAAAGGGAGTTATAAAGTATATTCTTGATCAGGATCAACAGCCGAGACGAACTAGCCATGTCCGTCTGTCTGTCCGCCTGTCTGTATGAACGCGTTGATCTCGGAGACTATAAGAGCTAGAGACACCAAACTTGGCATGTAGGTTCCTATATACCATACGCAGATCAAGTTTATTTCAAATTTCGGATGCACCCCCCGCACCCCCGCAATTTGCAAAACACTCCCACAGCCACAGTTTTAAAGATAAAGCTGATTTTTGGTACACATATATTTTATATCAATGTTGATCAGCTGTGTAAATTTCATCACGATCGGATAAATAGCACCAAAGTTATGGAAGAATCAATTACTCCCGTCACAGCAGGCAGAAACAACAGTTTGACAGGCACTGCGCAAGTTAAGTGCGCTGCTTGCTTGTGTTGCCGCTGAACTGCTTGAAATGCAAGTTGGGAGCAGGGAGTCTCGTAGTCGGGCAAACTCGACTAGAGCATTCTTACTTGTTTTTTTTTTATTTAAAAAAAATGTCCGTCTATATGAACGTAGTTTTTTCCACAGTTTTGAAGCTGGAGCCACCATGTTGGCATTTAGGCAGACAAAGTATCAGGATCTCTCCCACACCTCCACTCCTTCCACCGGAAACGGCAAAAAGCTATATCTTCCACAGTTTTACAGCTTGAGTAACTAAATTTGACACAAGGGCTACTTATCACTTCCTTGATTAATCTGAAAAATAAGCAAAGTGTGTATCTTTACTTAAGACTTCATTCATGTCGGAATTACATAGAGCAACAGCTTTATCCAAACCTATCAAAAGATGAAAACAATTTATAATTTTAGCAATTTTTTTCTTGTTAGTGTCCAAAAGGTATAGAACTTTATAATTTTATAAAGTACTATCATAGTCTATAAGTAAAGAGAAACTGGCTAAATGATTCGATGAGATTCATATTAATGTATTGGTACACATATAAAACAGCTATTACGATAATTTACAAAAGAATTAGAGGCTCAGTAAAGCCAAAATATTAATATTTCATCCTGGGCAACGTGAGATGTATCATATTTTTACAAACTTTGTATATGGCAGACTCTTTGCAAAACGCTTGCCCATTACACTGCCTGTTTTTCTCAAACTCCTCAGGCTTATCAATATGCAGATCCTCAATCATGGGACTGGGCTTATTACGCTTGGGCTGAAACTGATTGGAAACCATTTTCTCCTTATCCAATTGCGCATGAACGGGCGTTTGTCGGCGAAAGGTGGAAGGTATATAGCTATGTGGGGCAGTGTATAGCGAATGGAGTTGGGTTTGTAAATTACGTCTTTCCAATTTCTCGCGGTTATGTTCACATTGATAATCCATATTATCCAATTTATACTGTAGACTTTCCATCAGACTTTCCATTTTCTTCCGTACCTCTATTCGCTCAACTTGTGCTTTAAGTTTTTTATCCCAATCCGGTATGTCAGCATAAATATTTCCCGAAGACTGTTGATGTTGTTGCTGCTGCTGGGCTTTTTTCAGACTTAACTGCTTTATCATAACTTTATCGTGTACATCTTTATTCTGAATGTTGATATTGCTGCTCTTTTTTTTTAATATATCGATATCTGGTATGCATTTCAACAGCTTAATATTCAAATAATTGTTACTATTGTTATTAGTTAAGCTAGTCGTGTCAATTTTGCGTTTGCTACTATACGAATTGTTTTCATATTGCTGCTTATTGTTGGTAAGTACATCCTTGTCAATTTCAGGAGTTATAGTTTTGCTTTCATTATAGGCCTCATATTTGATTGGTTGTTTACTTTTCATCGATTTCTCCAGCGTTATACAATTATTCTCAATTGGAGAAAGCGATTTTACCATCTTATGCCATTTACAGTTATCAAGAATCGGTAATGGACTTCTTGGGATCGGGTTGCGAAAAGATGCATAATTTTTCCCTTGCATGTAAATAATACCTGGATGTCAAACAGTAAAATTATAATAAAAATGTAAGTTATAGAACTAATATATGTATATATTTTCCCGGTTTCCCACTATTGCTAAAATGATTTTGTTAATGTTACCATTTTCACTTGAAATAACATTTTTTCGAATTATAATAATTTTCTTTTGAAAAAGGTTTCCGTAAATTGTAAAAGGGAACAGGTTTAATGCATAATCAAAAAATTACTTACATGTTCGTTTTTGAATAAACGTAAGTAATAATATGGATTTGCTATGCTTCAGCAACGACATTTTTTGTAATATCTTTTATTTTTTGTAACTAATAATTTTTATAAAAAATTAAACTGATTCAATTTTATGTTTATGCCAAAAGTATTTAAAAGCTATGAATAAAATATAAAATTATATATGTCCGAGTTCCTGAAAGTCTAAGAATATACTAAAAAATATTCTAGCTCTGAACTGGAATGAGAAAAAAAATCTTGTCAGTGCCTACTTATAACTTTTTTTTTTAACAAATACATAATACATATAAATCAAATGAGATCGAACAAAATTTCAGAGCTCATTGTGAAGCAATACTTCATCAGTTAAGGGGGTCAAGGGACAGCAGACAGGAGGCATTACACAGCACAAGCAAGGATCTCATTGATAATGTGCTCAAATCGTTGTTTTCGACACTCAAATGATCTCTGAATTTTGTATTATGTTGCTGACTTGAGTGCTGAGACTTGTAGCACATTATTAAACACGGGGTGGTGAAATACTTACAATGTATCCAAATACGAATTGGAATTGCAAAAGAAATATTAATGTTCTTCAGAGGGGGTTGCAAGCCCAACGTGACTGACCCAAAACAGACATCGTTATGGGATAAATGGGCAGCCATGAAAATTGTGGAAGATCGCACGGCAGAAATGCTTAAAATGAACATACAAAGCGAAATTGAAGAACAAATTTGTGCTTGAAAGTGCAACACGATTGAGAGGATAACCATTAAATATATTATTATACAACTTTCATTTATTATTTCAGATTGCAACGCTTTGAACATTTGTTGATAAATACAATTTGATTTCAACAAAGCCTGTTTTTACTCCCTGTTTCCATTAAAAATGGGAAAAAAGGAGTTATAAAGTACCGCAAATGTGTGTAACAGACAGAAGGAGGCATTTCTGACTATATAAACTATATATATTCTTGATCAGGATCAACAGCCGAGACGAACTACCCATGTCCGTCTGTCTGTCTGAACGCGTATGAACGCGTATGAACGCACAGATCTCAGAGACTATAAGAGCTAGAGACACCAAACTTGGCATGCAGGTTCCTGTATACCATACGCAGATCAAGTTTACTTCAAATTTCGGATGCAACCCCCCCTCCCCCACGCACCCTGCTAATCGCAAAAGACTCCCACAGCCAACCAAAAATCAAAATAACGATTTTTGGTACACATATATTTTGTATCAATGTTAATCAGCTGAGTAAATTTCAACACTATCGGATAAATAGCACCAAAGTTATGGAAGAATCTATTACGCCCGTCTCAGCAGGCAGAAACTTCGGGATTGAATCAAGCTTAAAATTAGTTTAAAAATCAAGCGGTTTTAGGCTTGAAATGTTCTAAATTTAAGTAATCCGGGTTTGATGAAAACGTACTTAAATCAAGTATTTTGTACTCGGTTTAAGAAAATCTGGGATGACCGTACTTCTGACACCAGAATTTGATTTTTTTTCTGTGTAGGTATGTGTAGGTATTAAACAAATATGTATGTTAACATACACATGCCAGTCAATATTATGCAATTGACCAGCAGCGAAATCTTATGATTAACTTAACTTAGGACTAAAAGTAAGCCAAAAATAGCAATATCAACTTTTGCATAATTTATGCATTTAATGCAAACAGACAATTTAACAGGCACCAATCAAGATGGTGAGAAAGCAAACAAATCTTGTACATACGAGGGCAGCTCAATCGCTTCAAAACAAAACTATATAAATAAGAAAAATTATAGGAAATAGTTTAAAAGAGAGAAATCGAAACGACAACAAATAACAAAACTGAACTAGTATTAATTGAACAGCCTGAAAGATACTATCAATTATTAGTAATTAATAATACAAATTAGTTAATAAAATACAAAAAAAATAAATATTTATATATGGTTAGCGGATAACGGAAGAAATTAAGGCATAATAATTTTGATGAGTTTAATTTATTTAATTTAATGAATTTGTTAGCTTAAAATGATTATAATCAATAAATATCAAAAACGAATCCCCCCCCTTTTGTTTCATGATTTTGTGCCTTTTTGCATATCTTAATGGAAGAATATTGAAAAGATTAGCTGAAATTTACTTATATTTTTCTTACTTTTTTTCAATTACTGAGAGCATTTTTTCATAACGTGTGGCTGGCCGTCGTTTCCTAGTGAACTCCATGACTGGTACCAATTCCCTTTGATGAAACAAGAAGGGAACTCGATTGACGAGATTTTCATCCACACGTCCTATTAGAAACTCTGGCATAACTGGTATCACATCCTGCACATCGCCATCATCAAAATATTCATCTTCTTGATTGTAATCTGCGGTATTATCTTCGTTATTAATGGTTTTCATATTAATGTCGTCGTTATTCATTACGATTTTGACTATATAAAATTGTAAATAATTTGTTTGGGATCTTTTACACAATTTATACAAGTTTTTGGTAAAATATAAATTTTGACAGTTAGCACAGTGTTAAAGAAACACAAATTTATTTTTAGAATTAGCTAAGGTCACTGAGAAAATTGAGAATACAACAAAACTAATGTTTGAATAAATCGACTTTACTATATTTTCCATGTTTAATTGTGGTACTTATATTCAAGCCCTTCTATTTCTGTTTATTTTGTAGCTTTAAATTGTTGTTGTAGTTCGCTAATAATAATTTTAGTTTCCAATTCTATTAATGCAATCGGCGTATTGTGCCCATCTTAAATTTTTCCTAGTAACCCTTGCAGAGGGTATCTTAATTTTGACACGAAATGTGTAACGCATTGAATTAGACGTCTCAGAAAAATTTGTATATTCGTGATCAGCATCAACATCCGAGTTATGTCCATCTGTCCGTCTATCTGTCTGTCTGTCGGCTTATATGCGAACTAGTCCCTCAGTTTTAGAGCTATTGTGATGAAACTTGGCACAGTTGCTTATCCTTTTTGCAAGCAGTACATATGTCAGAATCAGACAGATCGGACTACTATAACATATAGCTGCCATTGGAACAATCGGTTGAAAAATAAGTTTTTGTTTGAAAAACTTTTCAAAATAACTCAGCCAAACTCACTATGTCTAAGTTTTAACACTATTCACATATCACTATATCTTATAGCTGCCATAGGAACGTTCGGTTGAAATTAAGTTTCTGTATGAATAACTTTTGTTTTTTTCATAATACGACCAAACTCACTATATCTAAATTAATACACTTTCTACACATGTTGACCAAATTTCATCAAAATCGGATCACTATATCTTATAGCGTCCATAGGAACGATCGGTTGAAAAAAAACTTTTCTTATGCAAATCTTTTCTGCAAGGGTATTTATCTTCGGCACGGCGAAGATAACATTTCCTTCTTGTTTTATCCTAAACCAATAAAATCGGTGCCCATAAATACCTTTTTATGCTTAAAGAAAAGTATACAAAAATAAACATTTACCTATTTCAAATTTAAATAAAAAACTATATGACATTTACAAATCAATAATTACTTTGATTCTATTCTTTTTTGCTTTGATTTAACAGTACCTATAAACAATGTCTTTATTAATACAATGGCTTTCAGGCATTTATCTATACATATACATTTTACTTTTGTGTCCGATTGATAGCAAAAACTTTTCCTACAGCATCTTACGATTTTTGTAGTGGCAGCCCTCGCAGCTTTGGCTATAAAAAAAAATTATTTCAGTTGACAGGCAGCAGTCAGCTACGCGTCAGAAATCACAACAACAGCAACAAAATCAACAACCAAAAAGAAAAACAAAAAGAAAATATGGCGAGAAGTTGATATAACAGGAGAGAGATCAGGCTCTGGGATGGGCCGAATGCAAAACAGGCGTCAACAGCAAATACAACAACAATAATGAAAAAACTACTTGAAACGGTAGCACAGTAGAGACTACACCAGAGGGGTACTTGATGGACGAATCAGGGCCATGGTTCATTGACGTAGCAAATTGGAACATCCTTTGGGAGCGTCTCAGGACTCAGTGTGTTGTCTCAGACTCTCCGCCTTGTGATGAAAATAATGATGATGATACAACTCCCAAAACGCAGCAAACAAATATGTTTTTTGTGTAACATTACGTCGCATCAGGGGCAGGTAAACGAGAATGTGAACGGACACGGGCACAGGAACGGGAACGGGAACAAGAGCTGAGGCAGTAGCTGAACGGAAGTGCAGCGAGCGTATCTCACAGATACGCATATTAATGGCACTGATTGTGACGCACTGATAGCATGCGACCGGCTGCTTGAATTACATTTACATGCCACTTGGTACCGTCTTCGTCTTCATCTTCGACTCCGAGCCCGTCTCTGTTTCTGATTCTGTTTCTGTCACCGCCACCGCCCGCACCCAAGCCGATGACAATTCATCAACCCATCCTAAGCGCATTAAACGACTATGAAAGCGATGTGAATGAAACGATAAAGCATTCATTCATGAACATCTGAGAAGATCTTTGTGCAGTTTTCTTTTTATTATGTCAGACGGATGAGTTTGTTTACCTCACAGATATACGAAAAGATACAGATACAGATACAGATACAGATACAGATACAGATTCAGATACATGATACAAGATACAAGATTCATATAATGTGCGAATTGTTGCCATTCAGTCTCTCTTGGCGAGTAGCCGGCACTCTCATCTCTCATCCGCTTTAGCAGCAGGTCGTTAAAATTATCCAGCCACTTGCACATTGCTGTAGTAAATCTTTGATTACATTACAGGAGCCACTTTTGATACATCAAAGTGGCGCCCTCAATGCGCAATAACCACACGAAATGTCGCAACTGTCGCAACTTTGTTGCACGTGGTGCAACGTGGCACCAAGAAAAAACATTGAAATTATTTTATTGTATCAAACTATTCCTTATACTTAAAAACCTTTTCCGGCTTTCACTTTCGGTAACATTTTGCGAAAACGTTTCAAACATTTAGTAAATTTAATCATATCAAAGCAACATCAAAGTAAACCAAAACTAGGGAAATTCACTCTAACCAAATCGATCTGAAAGTCAAAACCAAAACATGTCTGCTTAAATCAGGTACCGCAAATAATATTTATTGGTGCAAATTTTAACTATACAAATCACTGTGAAGGAATTATGTTAAGGTAACATGGAAAACATCGAAATTCTTATTTTAGTCATTATTAAGTACATCAGTAAAAACTTATATTTGCGATTTATATAATATTAGCATTTCCTGGCGCTACGCCCCGTATACACAGATGGGTGCATTTTCCGGAAAATTGGTTATCAGTTTTGAATGAATTTTCATATAGATCTTTGAAAATGAGTTTGATGCTAATCGGATGATAAACAAAAAAGTTGCATGCAACGATTTACCGAGAATTTCCAACATTTCCCGACCGAATTTTCCAAGATCTGGGATTAGTACTCACTTATGGCATAGGCCATGGTTGTACTTATGGTTTGGGCCCTGCGATGATTGCGAATCGCCATCGGAAATCACCAGTGAGGACAAACTCCTTTATACCTAAAGATAAATCATTATTCTCTGTTTTCCAAAATGGAAAAACTTTTTTGTTTTTCATGATAACTGAGCCAAACTCACTTAACCTAAGTTTAAGGACAGTTTATAAGAATATAAGTAGTCTTTACAAAAGTTTAATATATTAAACGTACAGAAAACAGAGTATATCGCAGACGGGAGATCCCGACTGCAACGTTCTTACTTTTTTTTTATTTCTTATTTTTAATAATTAATAAAATGTTAAATAATTGTTAAATTTCTATTTTTATTTAAAAGTTACGAAATAACACTTTTTTTTCAATTTTTACAATAGAAATAAAAAATGAGAGCTATATTTAATATTTATTTTAAAGGCTACATATAAGAGTTATTTCGTTACTTTTAATTTTAAAAATCAAAAATAACTCTTATATTATATTTTAATTGAAAAAATAAGTTATTTTAAATAAAAATTTGAGAAAAATGTTTATATTGCAATTTTTATTTTAAAACTTACTCTCTAGTTTGAATACACATAGCGCTTTGTCGTATGAGGCAGGCTCCTAAATAGAAAGATTCTGTAATGTCTAAAAATTGTCTTTGCATACAAATTTGTTGATTTCATTGAAATTACTTTCTCAATCTGAATTAAAATTCTTCACTTTGGAAAAAGCAGCATGCCTGAAGATGTGAGAAGGTTGCACGTTGCAAAGCAACCTTCTAAAAAAAGGCACAGCTGTTAGTAACATTAAACATTAAAATGGCCCATTAACAAAAATAACGAAAACATTCATAATTTTTGAAAATTTGACAGCTTTAATTAGTTTGTTACGGACTATGAAGAATTTACTAATAACTGGTTACTGGTAAATGGTATTACTAGTGACTGTTAAATGGTGACTGGTGAATGGGTAACTGATAAAGGGCAACATCCGTTTCCCATTTGACATGTGCATGTGCATGTGTGATGTGGTGTGGTGTGGTTGTCGTTGACCATTGTCGATTGGGCGATTGAACTTGTGCTGTGCAGCAATTTGTGATCATTAAAATGGGTTCCAAAGTGACGCATTCAAAAACGTTTACGCGCTCTTTCGTAGGGGGCAACCGAAAGTGTCATTTGGTTTAAGTTAAACATAGTACGAACGAGGGTCCAAGGGAGTCCGAATGACCCACAATAGTCTTTCGGAACTTCGAAACTCGAACATGTGGGAAATGTGCAATAAAAACGCAGCCAGGAAATCGAAAGACAATAGAATTGCGGAGACCGGCAACGTAATTGTTGGCGTTGGTCATGGTGAACCGTAACAACAGCAACTGTCAGGGCATCTCACGATGCATTGCTGGTAGGTGGAATCGTGGAATGGTGGATTGCTGAATGGGAACCCTAAACAACAAGTGTAGCCAACACGTGCGTGGGAGCTGGACTTTGGGCAAGGGTCTAATTAAGGCTTAATACACATGTGGTAGAGTGAAAAATGAGCAACGTGCAACAGCTGTCGCGAACAGAACACTTTTTACCTCCTTTTGTGAAGTTTATGGTAACAGGAGTTGCATCGACTTGTTTAGATTCAGTTTGTTCAATCAATCTCACAAATGTGAATTAGCAAGGGATGCATATTCTCGATTGTCGTTAATCTAGATAGTCCAAATATGGCTCGGCTGGCTCGTTTAAGATTGATTATAAATTGGATTATGCAAAATTATGCGACCAAATTGATCTGATTTATAAATCAAACTGAACAAACAATCTAATGAACTAAATAAACATAAGTGAACGAATTAAACAAAAATTAAAATAAAACAAGTAAAATAAACTGCGATATACTCTTGGCGGAGTCAGAAGTGGGCGTGGCAATTGTATTTTTGCTCAAATCTTTCAAGTTTTGCCATCAATTTAAATTTGGTTGGTCCAGTTTTACAGGTGGGGGAGTTATAAAAGATCTTGACACTTTGTCTGACTATGGTATATACCAACATGTATACCAAGTTTGGTTGCTCTAGCTTCAAAACTGTGGAAAAAACCTGCGTTCATACAGACGGACAGACGGACAGACGGACAGACAGACGGACGGACAGACGGACAACATTTCACAAACCCAATATACTTTTTTTTTCTTTCTTTTTTTTCAAAAAATTAAAAAAAGTGTATACATATGAAGCAAAGAATAACACAAATAACACTTAATTAACAAACGAAATACTTAATTACAGTTTATTAAATTCGTTTAAATTTTATTATTTTTTCATTTGAGTTCGATTTCAGTTTGGTTAAATAAACATATTTATAAATGAACGAAGAACTGTTTACATGTTTATCATTTATTTTATTCGTTTAAATACAATTACAGTCTATTTTTGCTTATTTAAGTTTGAGCTAAGAAAAACAATCTAACTGAGTTAATAAGATGTTTAATTCGTTGCTTATCTGAGCAGATCAGTCCGTTCGCATTTGTTGTACATAAATGGACCAAGTGAACGAATTTCTTCAATTAACCTAATACAATGTTCAACTCTGACCACAAACATAAGAGTGTGTGTGCATGTGTCTGTGGCTCATTGAGTGTGTGTGTTTACGTAGATTTATGTAAATTAGCTTGCCAGCATCCTTTTCAACGGCTCAAATGATTCCCAGAATGCAGCAGCATCCGTGGCAGTGGAAGTGGCAGCGGCATTAAAGGCTTGGCCCATCTTGGACAACTTTTTCACATTCGCCTTCGGCTTTGCCGTGAAAAGTGATTTTGTATTTAATTTACATAGGCATAGTACAAACTGAAAAGGACAATATTTGTGCAGGAATGCTGCGCATTGCTTTATGACATTGCTGTAAACCCTTTTAGCACACAAACATGGAATGCGCGCATATCCTTTCTTACTCCAAACTCATCAAGCCATCCATCTAACCAGGCAGACAGACCGCTCTGACCACCCTGGCCACTGTTGATTTTTCGCGGTCTAATAAAACAGTCCGAAAGAAAGAACAACAACAACAAAATGTTTGGACTGCCAAAGAGTTGAGGCTTGGACCTCCGCTGCCACCGCCGCTGCCGCTGCCGTTGCCTATGCCACCTTTGCCGCATCGTGTTAAATGCTAAGAAAAATCAGTGGATTTTTCCATGGAAATCACAAAAACGTTTTGGTTTTTCACCGGCCAACGTCCCAACGACGGCCTTTGTTCCCTGGGTGCGAGCATTTGCATAACGCCGATCCTCTGCCTTGCCCTGCCCTTGCCCCGTCCCGGTCTCCGCCTCCGCCACCGCACAACGCATTGGATGATTCAACCTAATCAGCGTCAGCTGTCAAGTGTTTGGTTTTATAATTGTCTATATATGTATATAGAAATACATTGCATATTGGGCCAGACAGCCGATTTTCTTGCGTAAATTTAAAAATTTTATGGAAATCAATGATTATTTCAATATAAAATTTGAATAGTGAACACTAAAAAAAACTCATTAATGTTTTTGTTTTTATTAAATAACTGTTTAATCATATGCGGGAAATAGTAAAAAACGCGGGAAACTTTTTATTTACTTTGAGAGCTTCCCAATATTTTCCTATAGAAAAAAACTTGAATCAAAATAATAGAAAATGTAGTCATTGTAGTTCAAACTTTATATAAACTAATCTTAAAAATCGTTTCTGCGACATTTTGCACCTTCGGAAAAAAAATGTTGCAGTTACATGTTTCACAGAAAACATTTATTTTCGATCGATTTTTCATATAACAGCTCTAGGACAAGTAGTAATTCAATGGCTGAGTTTGGTTGAGATATTTGGAAAAATGAAAAAGTTTTTCATACAAAAGTAAAATGATTGTACCTATGGCAGCTATAAGACAGTGGTTCGATTTTGAAGAAATATTTTCGAAACGTGCTTATACAATGCCAAAACTCAGAATTGGTAGGTTTGGTTGAGCTATGTTGAAGTAAAAAAAATGTTCGACCGATCGTTCCTATGGCAGCTATATGTTATAGTAATTCAATTAACAATGTTTTTTTTTCCAAATTTAGAGTTTATGCCAAAAACATCGAGATTTAGCCCATAGTGCATTGTACATACTTACAATCATATGTACCACTACGAATATCGATGTTTGTTTATTTTATTTGTTGATACAAAAGCCACTAGAATTAATAAATACGGTGAAAGCTCAACTGCGAAAAACCAGCTTTGACATATTTTCAAACACAGAACTTATTTACGAAAATAGTTTGTGTAAAAATAAGAAAGAAAATCCATTTGCGGCGTGCCAATAGATAGTACACAGTGTATACACTATTCCAAAAATGTTTTTATACTCTTTTTATACCCTTGCAGAGGGTATTATAATTTTATCACGAAATGTGTAACGCATTGAAGGAGACGTCTCAGAAAAAAAAAACTTTGTATATTCGTGATCAGCATCAACAGCCGAGTCATGTCCGTTTGTCCGTCTGTTTATATGCGAACTAGTCCCTTAGTTTTAGAGCCATCGTGATGAAACTTGGTACATATGCTTATACTTTCTGCAAGCAGTACATATGTCCGAATCGGCCAGACCGGACCACTATAACAGATAGCTGCCATAGGAACGATCGGTTGAAATATAAGTTTTTGTATGAAAAACTTTTTATACTCTGTTTTCCAAAATGGAAAAAAAGAGTATATTGGGTTTGTGAAATGTCCGTCCGTCCGTCCGTCTGTATTAACGCAGGTTTTTTCCACAGTTTTGAAGCTAGAGCAACCAAACTTGGTATGCATGTTGGTATATACTATAGTAAGACAAAGTGTCAAGATCTCCCCCACACGCCCACCCCTTCCCCCACAAGCCGCAAAAATCTATATCTTCTGCAGTTTTGCAGCTAGAGTCACCAAATTTGGCATAAAGACTACCGATGACATCCTCGACCGATCTGTAAAAAAAAAATGCCACGCCCACTACCGCCCCCGTCAAATGAGCAAAATCTGTATCTCCTACACCTTTATAGCTAGAAACCGCAAATTTTTCAGTATGAATACTTTTGATCTCATCGATAGTTTGGAGAAGGAAATTTAAAAATTAAATTTTAATAGTTCGTATCATATATATGTATAAGTAGTCTTTAAAAGAATTTCATTTAATATACGTACAGAAAACAGAGTATATCGCAGTCGGGTGAGCCCGACTGCAATGTTCTTACTTGTTTGTTTTTCAAAATAACTCAACCAAACACACTATATCTATGTAAATTAAAGCACGTTTTACACCTGTTGACCAAATTTGATCAAAATCGTATCACTATATCTTATAGCTGCCATGATATGATCGGTTGAAAAATAACTTTTCTTATGCAAATCTTTTCTTTGGCACGCTCAAGATAACATTTCTTTCTTGTTTAATTTGCAAAAGAGACAGCTTCTTTTTATATATTGTAGTCTAGTTAAGACAACCGGTCTAGAGTGCGTTTGTTTGGCATTGTTCTCTTCCCTGCCACACGAATTAGCCTTCTGATTTAATATAATCTATTAAGTAACATGATCTCTACATTTGACTTAAGACCTTTAGAGCAGTTTTAAGCTACAGTTGAACTTGTTTTTTGATCGGGAAATAACAAATTGTTTTTAAAATACGGCATTATAAAATGACACTATTTCATAAAACAAATTTAATCACAAATACTGAGCGGACTTTGAACTCGTTTTTTATTTATATATATACATAATATACTTAAAGACGTTCTAAGACACTTTGTATTTTTCTAAAATGTTGTTAACATTTTTATAATTTTGGAAGATTGGCAAACAAATATAGTCTCCAAATATTTGTATGATAAAATACTTACTATTTAAAAAAAAAAGTTATATACAATACATACATATATACTATTTTAATGTTTTTATTTAAAATAATTCATATAAAAGTTTTCTAAAAGTAGTGTATTTTCATTGTCTACTGAACATATACAAATATGTAGTATTTTCTAGGGCTGCTGATAAGCATTATTGATTTTATTTGAAATTTGTAATTAGTATTTAAAGAATCAGTACACTTTCCACAAGATCTTGCTACAAATGTGCCCTAGCATTATGTAGTGTTACTCAACCTACGCACTAGAAAAATAACTATGAGAATGGGAGGCCTGTCAGATGGCGATGACACAGAGAGACAGAGCGAGAGAGAGTCAAAGAGAGGGAGAAAGAGAGAGAGATATATTTAGATAGAGATAGAGAGAGACGGGGAGCAACAATAAACCGATCAGGCCACCAGTGAAGTACTACATTCAAAGTACACATTGAAAACTGATATGTTATCGGACGATGACGGGGCGCTAGTATTCACAAAACGCGCAAACACGATAAAAAAAATATAAATAAAGATCTGTGTAAATAAGTTTAGAACAAAAAAAAACTATATAACGTAGCAAATTTTATTTGTGGCATACCAAAAAATTATATACAATGCGGCTCAATAGAGCTACTGCGCAGGAAAGTGTCGATGAACTGATCTAAATGATCTAAAGTTGAATCTAATTGTGTACATGTGATGAAGTATGGTAATGATAATGGTCTCTGTGTGCTATAAACAGTCAACAACTTTGAGGTAAATGCTATGCTCGCTCGCGAGCAAAGCAAACTTGGCATCGAAGCTAATATGATCGACGGTCTTGTCACAGAACTCAACACGATGCTGGCGCAGAAAGTAGATGAGTCCCAGTTTAATCTGTAGCTGGCCTATCTGCAACCCAATGCAATTGTGCGGGCCAGCTCCAAATGGCAGATAAGACATAGGTGTCTGTTTTGATTTGTTATCGGCATTAAAGCGTTCCGGATCAAAGCGCTCGGGATCGGGCCAATACTGCAACAAAAAAAAAAATGAAAAAATTCATTAATAATCAATGTATGTGTAGTGTATATAAGTACTTGTATAGAAATGTAAATAATTTTAAATAATCGATTAATTTGATTATCGATTTTAGAAAATAAAAACCAATAATGTTTAATTTGATTGTATAGAATAAATCGATAAGTCGATGTTTCGATAGCTTGAAAAAACCTTTTTTGTCATTTTGTATACTTTAGATAACGATAAGATTAATTTTGTAATTTTACTGAAAACGAAACATAAACTTCTAGAACCGAATTCACGGTCTTCATGTGTTGAAAGTATTAACACAAAATTAAATTACGCAGTTTTTTGTGTGATGTTTTGAAAAAAATATCGATGATCGATAATTAGGAAAAAACCAATAAATCGTTTATTCGATTATTTTAACAGCCCTAGTATAAAAGATAATAGATAATGTTATCAATGTCTTTTTAAAAATTTCTTTTAAGATTTTGTTTAATGTTTGAGTATCGATATATTTAAATTAATTGATGAACTTTCAATTTCCTCCACAAAATTGTGTATTTTGCTGGTGAAAGGGGAACATGGAAAATATACATATATAAGTCTCCGTCGATATTTTTTATTAATTTTCGATTGTTTCGATTGTTTTGTGAACTTGATGTTGAAATAGATAATATCGATATTTATTTTGCAGATTATCGGTGCAACACTGGATAAGCCAATATTATATTTCCAGCTCTAGTGTAGGTTCGTAAAATATATATTTGTAATATAAAATCGATTTTCAATAAATAATTTCGCACTGTTTTAATAAATTTTAATATATTGTCTGCAAATCTATGTTTTCATCTACTAAATAAAGTTTGTATCAGGGCTTTTCAAATTTTCGATTCCGTTCAAGCCGTTGGAATTGAAATTATTAGTAGTTCTGAATTCCGAAAATCGATGAAAAATTCGGTATTTAAAGTTCTCTTTTGAGACACTAAAACGAAAAGTATTCGAAAGTATCTCAAAATTGTAACTCACCTGTGGATCGTGATGTATGGCCAGGTTGGATATAAAGACGGGCATGCCGCGCCTGGCGTAGCATTCGGCATGTGGGCGGAGAGAGTAGAAACGCTTCTTGTTGATGGGCGTGCACTCGCGTTCCAGCAGTGGCACAATGGGATACATGCGCAGGGTCTCCTCAACAACCATGTCGAGATACTGCATGCCAGCGATAAGCTCATAGCTCAGTCCTGGACCGGCACCATGTGCACCATGGGCCGCTGCCGCCGCGAATGCGTGCCGTATTTCGCGACGCAGACGCTCCTGCATGAGAGGCTGCTTGGCCAGCTCGTAAAGAGCAAAGGACATGGTGGATGAGCATGTCTCAATGCCAGCTACTTCGAAGCTGGCCGCTTGGGCGGCTAGAAAGTCTTGATGATGGGTAAAGTGCGACTTGTCCTGCTGCAGATCCGCCTCCTTTTTCAGCGTGAGCAGCATTTCAATGAGATCATTGCGTAAATCACCACCCCGTTCACGCTCCTCAATCACCAGCTGTATAACCCGACGCAGGAACTCGGTATGCGGCTCCGTAAATAGCTTCGACCGCAGCACCGGCACCAACTTCGGCAGAAAGAATATCACAAAGAAGTCTATTATTCGTCGCACATTTGGCCTGAATATGTCCTGACAATGTGAACCAATCTCTGACTGTGTATTCCGTAAACTATACGAGCGTAATCCAAACGCAATGCTGGCTATCATGTCCGTGTTGTACAAATCGCACACATCCTTGATGCTCACAATGACGCCTCTGGCGGCGTCGCCACGTCGCGAGTCGCGCGTCAAGCGCTTCAGATAATACTCCAGATCGCAGCCAATCTATGGCACACAGTATAACATATTTGATACAAAGCTGCAGATCGATAAATACACTGTGCAACAAAATTCAAAAGACTGTTTCAATGTTTTGGAAAAGTTGTTAATTGTAGGAAAAACAGACGCGACTTGAATCATTTGAGTGACAAGTTCAAACTACCTTTAATCTACCCTACAAAATTAATATATATATATTTTTATTCCTAATAATAATTTTAAGAGTTTTAAATTGATAATAAAATGTAAAATTGCTACTTAAAACCAAAATAAAAATATATACAAAAAAAAAATTATTTGATTTTCATCAAATTATTTGAAATAGTCTGCAAAAATAAATTGTGAACGCTGTTACAAAAATATACGAGTATTAGTGTTGGAACACAATCGACTGCACTAACAATAGTATCGATATTTAAAAAAAAAAAAAGTTATTTGTGTATTATATTTCAGTTGTGTATTTTAATAAACGAAACAATCGATAGTATCGATTTCAAGCAACAACATTAAAGATGTATTTGAACTTTCAATGTATTAGAAAATGTATATGATCGAAAAAATTCTCTGTTATAAGTTGAATTCTATAAATTTTTTTTTATTACAAGCTTACAGTCGATACTATCGATATATTTTTATACACCACATAGAAAATTCACTTTGATATTTAAAACAAGTAAGACTCCCTGCCCCCAACTTGCATTTCAAGCAGTTCAGCGGCAACACAAGCAATCAGCGCACTTAGCGTGTCCAGTGCTTGTCAAACTGTTGCTTCTGCCTGCTGAGACGGGTGTAGTAGATTCTTCCATAACTTTGGTGTTTCTATTCCGATCGCAACGAAATTTACGCAACTGATTAACATTGATAAAAGATATATATATATATATATATATATATATATATATATATATATATATTACATATTTGAAAACTTTATTCCAGTATTTTTATATCTATATATGTATGTATATTCTTTTTTAAATACTTGAAATCTTTGTCCCGTTATTCTGTTGCACAGTGTTGCGAGTTTGATTGCTTTGACGCGGCTGCAATAGACTCACCTCCTCCATGAGCAAGAACATTTGTTTGATCTTGGCCCCAGTGAAGACAGGCGCCAATCTTGTACGTATCTCGCGCCATTCGGGCTGCCTGGCAAAAAACAAATTGAGAGAGCCCATCTTGTCATGACGCATATCACACTTGGCAAAGCGATTCGAGAAGCTAACGAAATCCTCGACGAGAACGGTACGCGCTAGCTGAAGATCGCGTATAAGCAGCGCCGGCTGATGGAACAGATAGATGCCAACGACGGGCTCATTGCGGAAACGCTCATCAAAATAGAAGCGCCGCAGCTGGAGCGCAAATGATTCCTCCAGTTTGAGCACCTTCTTCAGGTTTCCCAGCAAATGCGTGGGCTGAACGAACTTGACGCGACGTCGCTGCCAGTAGACATAGGTGCGACGCGACCAGATGAACACGGCGGTCAGTATGGTCACAATGCCCAGCAGTATGTTCGTTGAGTAGACCATGGCGATTGAGCGAGGCAGTGTGACCAGAGAGCGGGTGGAAAGAGAGCAGTTTGAATAGTGCAGAGTGCAGTGCGATAGAGAGCGTGAGCTTGAGCTTTTTTTTTTTTGTTGTGTTGCTCTTGGTTGCAAGTTGCAACTGCGGGCAGTGGGTCCGTCGTGGCACGCTTCTTGCCAAATGCAAATAAATAAATACTTAACAAATTATATCACAATCAAGTTTTTGGTCTGCGCAGCGGCCACGACGGCAGCGGTAATAAAAACAATGCGACGACAACGTCAACAACAAAAATGGGCAAGAAGAAGCATCAGCAGCTAAAGCGGCAGCAACTGAAGAGTATCACACATATACATATACACATGCATACAAGCACAGCACACTCACAACACACACACACACATAGAAGTTGAGAATGGCGAGAACAAAAAAAAAACGCGCTAGCAAGCTCTACAAGCCGACGCAATGAACTGACGTGACGTCGACGCCACTGCTGGCTCAACGGGCCCCAAAACGTTCAATTGCGAACACTGTGCCGCCGTCGTCGCCGTCGGCGCTCGCGATTATCAACAAAAGCAGAATATCAAAGTAAAGCTAGCGATTGACGGGCCACAACAACCGCAACTTGCCGTCGCAAACGCCCCCGTCATCATGATTAACCGCAAAGTGCTCACGCTTCACCATATGGCAAGGGGGCAAGGTGACGATCTACTTACGCTCTCAAAAGCGCAGTCTCGTTGAATTAACAACGGCAAAAACTGAGCTGAGAGCAGAAGCAAAAGCAAACGCAAAATAGTTGCTAGTCTCTCTTAACACACATGTGCTCCAGCACACTGTGCTAAAATCATAAATATTGCTGGTCAATTAGGCAATATCGCACAGTCATCTATACTGACATACAATGTTTATACATAGATGTTTATGCCACATAAAAAAATAAAAATTAAAGTGGCAGCAAAATTCTGAAATAACAGAATGTTGTTCTTTTTAACAATACTGAGAAATTCTTATTCCAAAAAGATTTTGTAAAATGTTCTATTGCCATTGAATTTGAAATATTTTAATACCACAAATAACAGCAAACAGCTTTTATTTGAACTGGTTGAGCTGGAATGCGTGTATTAATTCACTGCAACGTTCTTGTTTTTTTTCTTAATTTTTATACTCTTTTTTTAAAAAAAAAAAAAAAAAACGAGAAAAGAGTATTGGGTTTGTGAAATGTCCGTCTGTCCGTCTGTATGAACGCAGGTTTTTTCCACAGTTTTGAAGCTAGAGCAGCCAAACTTGGTATACATGTTGATATATACCATAGGCAGACAAAGTGTCAAGATCTAATATATCAGGTATTTTTTTTTTTTTATTATATTTGAACAAAATCTTTCACTTTACACTCACTTCAACCAATACTTCATTTCAAAATTCAATACTTGTTAAATACTTACCGGGCAAGACCGGAATAAAACAGATTCATAAAATTATTCAAATACATACATTGTACATATTTAAAAAAGTGGTATGTGTGCAATTTAGTCATATAAAAAAAAACTTGACTATATTGTGCAGCACTTGTCCCACTGTGCCAGCTTTAATGCCGACCGCAAATAAAATTGAATATTAAAAGCAAAGCAACGATAGCGACAACAACGACGGCAACTCCACGTGACAAAGCTATTGACGAAAACAAACTGTGCTCCCAACGAACAAACGAGGCAAGAGCAAGAGAAACGACAAAGAGAGTGAGCGTTAAAATATCGAAAACTTTTGACAGAGCAGAAAGAGCGAGAGAGCGCATATCTGGTTTAAAAATAAACGCGAGTTAGCTTTTGCTCGCCTGATGTGATGTTCTTTTCCCTGTCGCTGTTTGCGTTTTTGTTTTCGTTGCTACTTTACTAAATTCCTCTTTAATCATCATAAACCAGGGCGAGCAAACATTTTGCCAGGCCAGGGCTACGCTGGCCTGCTTTCTTGCCCATGCAACTTTGCAATGAACGCGCGCAATTTGAATCTTGGTCTTGTCAAGTTGCCGAGTCTACCTGTAACTACATACAAAATTGAACAAATCGTTTACCGTTTAAGCTATTGCTAAACAAATTGCAGCAGACAGACAGAAGACGCAGGCAAAATAGGAAACTCCATTTGCAACAATTGACAGAAATTTGCACTTGCTGTAAAACTTTCATTTTCCTCTCCAGTTGAGGGCTGCATTGTCAACTGGAACTAACTGAAGTTTTTCATGACAC
Source organism: Hirtodrosophila cameraria (assembly GCA_949708635.1). Taxonomy (NCBI): domain Eukaryota; kingdom Metazoa; phylum Arthropoda; class Insecta; order Diptera; family Drosophilidae; genus Hirtodrosophila; species Hirtodrosophila cameraria. The sequence goes on from OX453090.1 coordinate 17,684,507, forward strand.
CTATGTCATTTAGTTTACAATCTAAGCTTTCCAAAATATATATGTACTCACATTGTACATATAATCGATTACATAAATCAATTTGTTTTCTAACACTGACGAGGTGTAGTACTTCAGATCTTGACACTTAGTCTGGCTTTGGTATATATTAACATATGTACATATATACCAAGTTTGGTTGCTCTAGCTTCAAAACTGTGGAAAAAACTGAGTTCATAGAGACAGACAGACATACGGACATTTCCCAACCCCAATATAGTCTTTTTTCTTTTTTTTTTTTTCAAAAAAATTTAAAAAACAGAGTGTAAAAAATTAATATAAAATAATAAAAAAAAAAATTTCTGCCATAACAAAAATAAAACAAGTACGAACCTTGCAGTCGGATGGACCCGGTTTGTGGGGGAAGGGGTGGGGGGGAGATCTTGACACTTTGTCTTACTATGGTATATGACAACATGTATTCCAAGTTTGGTTGCTCTAGCTTCAAAACTGTGGAAAAAACCTGCGTTCATACAGACGGACTGACGGACAGACAGACAGACGGACATTTCACAAACCCAATATACTCTTTTTTCCTTTTTTTTTTTTCAAAAAAGTTCAAAAAAGAGTTTAATAATATTTTCGTGATTACGGGCCGTAACTGTATTAGAAAAAGTGATTTTTAGCCTTGCTGCATTTTCAGTGTTACATTGTTTAAATTATGATTAGAACAAATGATTTTAAATAATACATTATCTATGCACATATGTACATAGTATGTACAAATGTACACATTTAAAACTATCCGAAAGTGAAAACTGATATCAATAGTATCAAAAGCTTTAACTATCGGCTGACAGCAATATTCATATTTTTACAACTTCAACACATGAGTATATAATCGCATTTTATCTATATGTACATTTAAACACCATATAAGGGTGTGCCAACTTCGTTACACATATAAAAAAAGAAACGTTTAACTTACTTTAGTCTCGTTGTCCATTTTGTAGAGAGACAACAACAAGCAAAGCAAGTTACAGTTACAAATGTGCAACATTTCCGGTTGCTTCAGTTTGGGATACCAAAATCTGTTGGCCACATTGATGGGCTGAGAGCTGGCTGTGTGTCGCATGCATGGTGTTGGGAGGGTGGTGAGGGGCAGGGGGGGGATGGTTAAGCAACGTTCGCCTTGCTTTGATTAAATTTCGCGCACGACCGCATGGCAAGGGTTGGGGAGAATTCGACAAATTGATGGTGGGAGGTGGTGGTGTGTTGGGTTGGCTCTACAAATCGAAATGGGAATTGGGATAGATTCCTACATATGTATGAACAAACAGTTGCTGTATGCAGTTCGATTTGCATTTGTCTTCTTCGCGGGAAGTGTTTGCTATTCAGCTCGAGAGAGCTCAATCCAACTTCAGCCCCAACTTCAATTTTCACCCCCAACCCCCTATTTGCAGCACCCGTACACCGTTGCGTCGCGTATCCGGTGAAGTGTCAATAATCGACGTTGCTTATGCACACAACGGCTCTACAAACACGCGCGCACTTGTCATGTGGTGGGGAGTTGGGTGGGGGTGGGGTTGTGAGTGTAAGGGTTGCATCCCCTTCTGGCTGTCGCGGCATCAAATTCAGTTGAGCTGAGCTTAGCTCTCGGTGCACAAATCAAAGCGTCGCGGCGTCTCAAACAAACAACGTGCTCATTTCATGCCCAGCCAGGATAACACCACCCAAACGCACCCAACGCCTTGTGCCATTTATGTAGTTTTGGCTGCGACTTTGTTTTGATTCCATTTATGCTGTTGACACTAGAAATCTTTTAATTATTGTCACGCATTGTCACGAATCCCAGTGTACATGCCACATACCACATACCAAAACAAATACAATACGACTACAGCCTGTTTTACTTTTCCTTCATTTGTATGTATGTATGTGCATTGTACATATATATTTATAAAGTCCTTTTAACGAAACTTAGTAGTTTTTTGTATCCTGTTGACATTTTGGTTTAGTTTTCTGCCTGCGAGTTGTGGGATCTGCGTCAGGTGACAACACTTATACGAAATTTAAGCCTCCTAAGAGCTTTCACAGTTCCACATGGAACATACACACATTGTGATAATGATTATGATGATGATGTATACTGGGAGTACGGGTAAGTAATTTGTTCTGGATAAGGCAACATTTGCTGTTGGGATAATATAACACTTGTCAGATCCACAGTTGCGGTTAAAATTTTAAATTTCTTAAAGGATCTTCGGATTGTGTTGAACTTCCATTAAACCGAAATAAATAAAATACCATACAGAATTACTGTTTAGATAATTTAAAGTTTCCATTTTCCAAAAAACAGATATATTTTTAAGATAAGATTACATTAGTTTGTTGGTAAAAATTAGTTAATAAGATATCACTTTTTATAAAAATGATGAAAAAACTGATTTTAGTTTTTTTCGAAAATTAATTAAGAAAAAAAATATATAATAAATATATTTTTAAAACTGAAAAAAAATGTAAGTACACAATTATGCATATATATATCGGCTTCATAAATATAATAGAAATTAATATAAATAGAAATTAGTTTAATTAGAATATCCGTTAACACAAAAAAGTTGGCAGCTATAAGATATAGTGTTCCGATTTTTTTGAAACGTTTTGAGTCACAGAAATCTATCTTGAAATACAAACTTTTTGACCGGTTCAAAGACAGCACCGAAATGTATACAAGTAAGTACTACATCCTTTAATATAATACCTTCTCAAAGGATATAAATATAAAATCACATGGCAAAAGCGGACAATGTCCAAAATGTTTAACATTTTGAAAAATAAGTTATGACATAGAAAAAAAAGTTCATTTTATTTGATAATAAAGGCCTTTCACTCATTTTTGCTGTGAAATAGTATAATCTTTATCTTTCTGGTTTTCCCAAGTTAATATTTATATTTCTTATTATTTTTAAATATTCGCTGAATTCTTATCCCAATCTGTATAATAAGTGGCTAAATACCTACACATATGTGTACATAAGTATTCTTCTTCTTTGCTGGTCAATCAGCCCTACACCTGCGACCTTTACAGAACTCACATGAAACAGCAGTCCAGTTTCTAATCTTGGTATAATCCAATATAGCAACAATTGAAATAATAAGGCACATGTTAGCCATATTCAAAATTCATGTGTATGTGTGCTATGATTTAGATTAAGATATTTCGGTCTCTATTGATCTTGCGCAGATAAAGTGCAAAATAGATGAGTAATTTGACGTTAATGTTACGCCAATAATAATCTGTCAGCTCGCATTAGCCATGGCAACACACACACGCATACACATGGAAGAAAGATAGCAAACAGATTTGCCGCTAAGCGGTACCTACAGAGGGTCCAAGGATTCAACTGCAGCTGATCTTTATCTAATGTGTACGTGTCTGTTTGTATGTGTGTTTGTGCTGCTGTAAGCGATTGCAATCAAAATTTCGAATTCATTTCATAATGTGCTTACGAAAACTCTATATAGCATATGAGGCGACGTAACGACCTTACGATATTGCAATGTTTGCCTGCTACCGTTGATTTTTGGACCGGGGTATCCGTACCAGGGTAGTGTCCATACAGTGTCTTGGGTCCGGTGTTGTTGCCATTGTTGTGCTTGCCATTTTGACGGGTTTCGATTACGCTTATAGTTTGTTTTTTTTTTTTTTTGTTCTCTGTTCCTTTTTCCATCTTGCGATGTGTTCTTTTCTCTTGTAAATACATACACATATTATTGAAGATGATCTGTCATGTGTGTAATTCACTCTGCTCGTTGCTCAAAGTTAAATGATGCGCGCCTAAGTTGTGCAATTTTCGAGGGTCGAACTCAGGACTCAGCACCCTGTGTATGTCTTCGACCAAAAAGACCGTTTTTTTTTTTTTTTTTTAGATACGCCTCGACTCTCGGGCTGATGAAAGCAAATTGCATGAACAAATAGAGCAAGTACAAGAATATAAAAAAGTCGAATGAAAAGAAATATGCATTGCAATTATGGAATGTAAGTACATAAGTACGCTTCTGTTAGGATGTCAGCAATCCCACTGGGACGCACCACCACCAACCACCTCGAATTGCTCCTCCCAGGGGAGCAGCCAAATGTACTATGCTGTAAGTAAGTAAGTTAATATAATTTGGACCTTGACTGCACTTCTAGTCTAGGGACAATGCATATTCAAGTCACAAAAAAATTTAAAAAATTCAACTAAACTGAAAATAAACTGACTTAATTAAATTTTCTTGGAAATGCAAAAAACTAAAACACACAAATTAAATAATAAAGAAAGGAAAGATACAGAAAAAAGAGAAAGATCTTTGCGCTGCTCTGAAAACCTAGAAATCTAAATAGTTCGGGTCAGTTCAGGGAAGACTAAAGCAAAAAAAAAGGAAAACAATAAACGACGAAAAAAGGATATGGCAAACAGATAAAATGCATTTCCGCGTATTAACGGTAGGTAGAGCCAGCCTTAACCCGTTAGTGACGCACAAATTGCAAATTGTTTTTTATTTTAGCTGCTATGTGTGGAAATAGAGGGCTGAAGGGGTTAAAAAACGAGCCCTTTTTTTGTAACACGCTCATAAAACAATAAAGCCATAAGCCTCGAAGCGACATAAATTAGAGGATATGGAACAGTACGAAGGGTAAAAAAGTGCACGATTTATTTTTTATTTCTTTATGTGATTCTATTTGTAATCTGTGCGCAGTGAGTTTTTCTATTATTGTTTTTTTTTTTTTAGGTTTTTACAACACTTGGTCAGCGAATGGGTTAAGCAATGCAAAATACGAGACAAGTTCGCGGAACTGAAATTCATCTACGCGGAACTTGTAAAAAGTGCATTCCGGTCGGGTTAAACTGGAACAACACAACATTTTTTTTTTGTTTTACTTTTTTTTTTGTCATCCGTATGTTGAGTTTTGACTGCTGCGGCGAAAAAATCAACTTGAACGCGGCTGCTTAACATAAAGGCGCAATTAACGTTAACCCCTTTGTGCCCCTAGCTGGCATTCTATGGCATTCCAGCTAAGTTGCAACCGCTGCCGGTGCCGCCTTTGAGTTGGGCCAATAAAACTGTCGCATAAGTTAAAGAAATATTTCGTTGCGCCTACCAAACAATAGAAATTATACATTTTAATTAGCTCCAAAAAAAAAAGTCCGATCAAAATTGATGTCTTAACCTGCTGTCGCTTTTCTTTATTCTCACTGTGCGGCCTTCCTTCACTTTTCTTCAATCAATTTTTGTCTCAGAGCTCTCCTCAACATTTCTCAACTCCATTTTCATCTCCCAGGCCCAGGCCCGACTACAGATCCGATCTCAACGCCATGTGTTTCATTTGAAGCCGCTCAACATTTTTATGAGCCTGAACAAATTGTTGTACAAATTGCTATGTGGTGTAGTGTTGAATATTTGCTGTTGTTGTTGTTGCTAAATTTATCTGTTAGCTGGTTGCCAACGCTTAAACCAATTTGGACCACAGAAGATCGACCAAGTTACACACAATAAAAAAGGGTCCAAGAGTGTTTTCTCCAACCGTTGTAAGGTAATGTTATAAAAGAATAAAACAAGTGTTTCAAAAGTGTTAACAGTATGTAAGTAGTAACCAATATGGGAGGTCTTTAACTGATTACATTGTTGCTAATATAAGTTGTACTTCTCTGAAGACACTCAGAGCATTTCATTGAGTTATATTGATGATAATAAACTACATTAAGTAGGTATATAACATAAGTTGAGTTGAAAGGAAAACCCAATATATTATTTTTTTTATTTTTTTTTTTTTTTAAAATAAAAATACTTAGAAGTTTTATTTCTGTTATATCGGAGACTATACAAGTATTTTATACTCTTTTGCTTAAAAAATTCAATTGTTTTTCATTCGACACTTTTCTATTTTTAAAATAATAAATATTTTTATTTGATATACATTAAATGATACGCCAGCATTCATTTGAAAATATTTTTAAAAATTAAATAGTATGTCTTCTTATTTATAGGAAAACAATACGTTACGATAAAAAAACGGTTCTCAAAGAATGGAATATAGAAGTTTTGTTTTCAAGCCGTTTAAAAAAAATGCATTATTTCGACAAGTAAACATGGAATTGTAGATTAAGCTTCAATTTTATACGTCTAATTTTCGTATATGCATTATTTATAAGAGTACAAAAATACTCCATTCTTGTATTAACCAAACAGACAGTTTAAACCAGTCTAAAAATGTCTCTTTTAGCTGTATATTTTTGGATATGTACATATGTTATGCATACATACATATATATCAAATAGAGCTGGCGAGCACAACACTCATTGGCAGACATTTCAGAGAACATTGCTGTATTTAAGGATTGGGGATTGTGTGGGCTTGTGTCTGTGGAGTAAGAGGCAAGGGAAAGGCAACTCAATCAACATGTCGTGGCCATGTCTAAACTCAATAAAGCCGTCTGGCTAACATTTGGCCACAAGTGCAAGTTCACAAAACTGCAGCTTTGCAGTCGAAAAGTGCAGAGTGGACTGCTGTTCTTGCCACACCGAAGGGGTTGAGATAACAGCGGGAAGGCAGGAGCAGGCCAGGAGCAGCCTAAACACAATGTTTGCCCTGGACTAAGACTAAGTACTTAGTTGGGGCAAGTGGGGTTGGTTCGAACTGCTGAACAGCGGCTGATTAATGGTCAAAAATGTGTTTACATCTGTGATATATCCTTTGATATCCTTTGAAGAATAATAAGCTTAAATAGCTCTTTCTTTTTCTCTCTCTCTCTATTAGCCGTGTGCTTGTGGGGCAATTCTGTTGCACTTATGCATCTTAATTAAGTCGGTACGTTAATACAGCCAGTGCCAGTGAGAAGCCAATTTTTTTTGTTTGGTAATAAAATCAATTACATATCATAAATGTTAAAATGCCTGTACCGATGACTGTGTGACCCCCAACTGCCCGCTCTCCATGTCATCCGATCCGCTGCCCCACAACTCACTTGTAAACCAATTGCTTACCCAATCCGGGTGCCCATTTCGTGGTTATGTCAGCAGCAGCGATTTGGTCGTCGCTTGGGTGCCACATATTAATTTCAGTTTCGCATTCTCTCTCTCGCTGTGCCAGGGTCCTGGACCTGGGCTTGGACATGCCGTAAATAGTTGTTTACCTCCTTGCACACAACACAACACAACACACACGCCCTGCCATCAAAATAGCTCCCGATGGCGCTGCTTTTGCATTTATTAATAATTATAATGTCTGCGCTTGTCGTACACGGCAGCAATGCAGTCGACGCCATTGCCACCGTCGCCACCGCTGCCACCGTTACCACCACCATCACCATCACCACCACCACTACCACCGAGATCGGCACCGGCACAAACGTTGTCCTGGCATATCCTGCTAACGGCTTTTGGCATTGGGTTGGGCGGACCTTTTCGGCTACGGCAGCAGCATGACATTCATAAATCGCAGCTCATTTCGACGTGGCCGCGGAATGCACACGCATAATTATTTCAACATGCAGTTTGCACTTCAGTCGACAAGGGGCCAAAGGGGGGAGGGCAGAAGTATCCGTGTGTGCATGTGGGTGTTGTTGAATCTGTTCAAAATGGCGCAGAATGTGAGCCGACACTTTGCGATGGCCTGGAATTCACATCTCTAGAGGCGAGAATCAACACACATGCTTTGCCTTCTGGCCTGGTTTAAAATACTTTTATGCATTCTTATTGATAATTAACATAATAACGGTAGCCCAATAATTATACAATAATTAAACACACATTTTACAGTGATTTGAATAAAGTTTTTTATAGAAAATATTTAAAAATTGTTCACTTTACAAATTTAACTAGTTATATTGCTTGAATATTTATTAATTAATTTATTAATTTGGCAAAACTTCTTATATCTAATTTTTGAGACGAAGTACTTTCTGATGAATATAAGAAATATTTTAAATATTAAAATTAAAATTGCATTCCGCAAGTTACTCAAAAAGATTCAGCTTCATTTTATTGTACCTGAGTTACTTTTTCAGTGTGCCGAAGTACCTTTCCAATGAAATGTAGAACGTGTCTATAGCTTCTTTGGTTCGAAAACTGTGGGCGTGTCAATTCAAGCGGTTTTTAGCGTTTTCCTGCTAAACTTGCGGTTTTTCAGAAAAGTGATGGAACAAACGTTTCTTGGGTTATGTTGGAGAACAAGTCCACAAAATTAAAGACTAGCTGTCTTCCTCAACGCGTTGATACAAACAAGCAAACAAACAAACAAACAGACAAACTGACAACCTTTCCATCTCAATTTGGGAAGGCCACTCTAATTTTAAAATGTTCAAAGCTTTTGAAAGAATCATCAGATTGGGATGAACGAGATGTGCTTCGACGCGTATTCTGAATTAGAATATGCGTTTAAAAAAATACCATAAAGCTCCAACGACCCCAATAACTCAAATTTTTAAAATTTTTCCCTTCCCACCTGCTTGCCTATATCTCATGAACCAGGTGTGTTACCAATAGTTTTAGTATGCATATTTGGTTAGTTAAAGTTATACCTTTCGATTGGTATATAGCTCGATCTGATCTGACACTCACAGCACATCTTTCATTCTTGCTGTTTATAATGCTAGTTGCCGTTTGCGGCTAGTCAGCAGCAGCTGAGTCGATTTGCCCATATCCCTTTATATCTGTCCGTCCGGTTTAAAATTTAAAAATAATTTTGAATTAACTTAAATACAGTGAAAAACAAGAAAGATATGTTATCTTCGGCGTGCCGAAGGTATATACCCTTGCAGAAAAGATTTGCAAAAGATAACTTATTGTTTAGCCGATCGTTCCTATGGCAGCTATATGTTATAGTGGTCGTTGATGCTGATCACGAATATACTTTTTTCTGAGCCGTCTCTTTCAATGCTTTACACATTTCGTAAGAAAATTATAGTACCATTTGCAAGGGTATAATGAGATTTTTAGAATAATAATAAGAATTTATCTAGCCTGTTGCAAACTTTACATTTTTAGTTGTTATACATATGCTTAAAGAGTTTTTATCAGTTAACGATATATAAATAGTTAATATTAAGAGTTTATTTTGAAGTACAATTAAAGAACAAACAAAAACTTATCTCATATTTTTCCTCACAATTATTATATAAAGTTGAAAACTACACGAAAATGTCAGCGCAATTAAATAAGTTTACTTTTTAACTGAAATGAAATTGTTGTTGTAACGGCAACATTAGTTAGAAAACTAAAATGAAAAATTTCTAAAATCATTAAATTTGTTGATACTTTTTCGGATGACAAATCTATTCATTATTAACCAGCTTACCCTCAAACCCAGTGAATATTGCGAATGACCCGATTAATTTTTTTAAATTGAACAAAATCTGATTTATACATTCAAATTTTAAAGAATTTGTAAAAATTTCGACATTTCAGTAATCTTTATATACAGAACACTGTGATGTATTCCTAAATTTAAAGTAGATTTGAGTTGAATTTTAATATACTAGTTATCTTTCAAGTAAGCTGTACTTAATAATGTTGCAATGTTTTAAAGTTTTACAATATGTTAGGGATTTCAATCTTCAATGTGCAACTATCTTTTATTGTTTTGGTTGTTGTTGTTGTTTTTGTAGTTGAGGAATCCATTTAGCTTTGAGTACCGAATTGCGGGCCATCAACTCTTGGGGTTAACCAGATTTCTCATTTGAATGCAAATGCGAAACCCGCCAAGGACTCGAAAAGTTTGCACAAGGAGCAACAGCAAATAGCTTCCTTGAGCACACACACACACATACAAAGAGACAGCTGATGTTGTCTTTGGATTGTTAAGTTACTTTTCTCGGATCTCTCTCTCTCTCTCTCTCTCTCTCTCTCTCTCTCTTGCTCATTCTCTCTTTCTCTATCTGTCGCAGTCAGGAGCTGATGTTGGCAATTACGAAACGCCCTGCGCCCAATGCCCGATTTATACCGTTACAGTGTAACCAATTCTCCATGGTTGTGCAATAACTGCAAATTTAATTTTGCAATTTCGCGCTCTGCCCTCTATGCTCCGCTATGGCCCTTTGTCAAAGTGCTCGTCTTTTATGCGTTCTCCTCGGACCTTTTCCCAGGCGCACATAAAAATCGTTCGCACACACATATAATCTGAGCTTGTGTATTTCCATGTGCTATAAATTTTCAAATAAATTGGCAAAATTACTCTAAGCCATTGAAAGCCTCAAAAGCATTGCAAAATTAGCGGTAAGTTCATCAGAGAGAAGCTGAAGAGCCAACAGTTTTCCGCTTTTGGGATAAGCAATTTGGATTTTGAAAATTGTTTAGTAGTGGTGTTGGCCACAAAACCAAAAAAATTTTGTTAGTGGGGGGCTGATATTTTAGATTTGAAATTTTATCTGCCTATGGTATATACCAAAATGTATTATGATATTATTTATTTTCGGCTAAAAATTCGATAAGTAAAATCTCTTCCTACATTTCCACATCGCATATGGGAATGTCTGTCATGGTTTGTGCTGCAGATTGATTTTGCACTCAAATTTAATTAATCTAGGAAAATATTATCATAATTATACTCTTTTCTTAATTAAAAAAAAAAAAAGCAAAAAACAAAGAAGAGAATATTGGGTTTGTGAAATGTCCGTCTGTCTGTCACAGTTTTAGGCAGACAAAATGTTAAGATCTCCCAAATTTAATTTTGGTTGCAAAGTGAAATTTTTTCTGTGAGGGACTTTAGAGTAATGTTAAAGAGAAATATATTAAATTGGTATAATTTGATTAAAGTTGGGTAAATTTATGATCGAAACAATATATATATGTATATGAACTGATAAGCAAGCTGGTCTGGGAAATAATAGACTTGACATTGTTTAAGAAAGTCGACTTGAAAGTTAGTGGCCTTCTTGATGATGGTTTCAAATAAATGTATATATGAATATACATATATGTATGTATGTACATGATTTTGAAATCAAATTTTCGTCCTGCTTTTAACTTATGAATAATACCAATGCCCAACTGGTCTTACTTCCATTAAATCAAAGTGAACTCTCTGAACAAATGGTTGGTATCCGCATCTGGATCTGATATCTTTGAAAAAAGTTCTCTTCGCACAAAGTGAATTGTTAATATTGCCACCAAAAAGCAATTGTGGAGAGAAAAAATCCATTTCAGGTTATCCGCGAATTTCAATCCGTCCCGCGACGCTTAACAAAGTGAAACATGGAGGAAGCCAAGTCGCTGCCAGCGTCGACGTCAGCGTCACTGCTGATGGTAAATATAAATGGCTGCTGCTTTTTTGGCAGCAAGTGGCGCGGCAAGGGGGGCTTTATGGGGTTATATAAAAATAAATAAACACAAAGGGCATACGTGATATGGAGCAACAACAACAATTGCCACGTGCGCCATTTAAAGACACAACACACAATTAGGGCAGGGAGGGGGAGAAGGCAGTTTTGTTGAGAATTGCCATAGGAAATCCACAATCCACTTACACAGGCTCGTTTGACAAAACTACTCGTCAAGAGGTGTGTGCCTGTATGTGTGTGTGTGTGAGATGAGGGGGAGGGGGGTAGCTGTGGCTTCGTTGGAGGGGGGTTGGCGCTTGAGGGATCGTGTGTAGTGATACAGCTGGCGCGCGTGAGCAGCTCAAGATTTATAGCATCTTTTACGCTGGCAGTTCAACTCTTTTGGGCTGAAGCAGAGCAGCGAAGAGTTACGGCAACGAAAATCTCATCAAATGTATTTAAATGCACATAAATCTTGCAAACAGCTGCAGCTAAAAGACACAGATACAGTCTACTACATACGATAGATACAGATACAGATGCATAGTTACAATATCTTAAGCACATTGTAAACAATTATTACACTGTGGGCAGGGGAGCCTGCCCAAACTAACCATTAAAATTGCTAACCATTGGCGCCACTTTCTGATAATAAACAATATGCAGTTAGTACAACAACAGCAGCAACAACAACGAGTACTGCTAGAGTACTGTTGTATTGTGTCTGTTAAATACATCATGATTTTTATCCATTCGCGCTGGCGTGAGAAATATTTTGCTCGTGGCCACGCCTTCGACCAGCGGCCATAAAAGCTGTGTCATAAACAAATCAACACACAATAACAACAAACACACACACACACATAAAGAGGTTGGAACATTTTAATTTTTTGCCGAGAAAGAGCGAGGCGCCAACGCGATTCAAGATTTGGATTGATTCAAGTACGCATAGACACAAGAGTCAATATACAATATACAATATACACATACTACACATATACACATTTGTACATATACATATACAAACATTTAGAGTCCATATGAGGCGCAGCGAGATCTCAACAATTTTATTAAAACATTTTTATGACGCTGCGTTTTTATGGCCAGTAAAACATCAGAAAAACAGAAAGAAAACAAAATAACAACAACAAAGTAAATGAAAATTGAAATAACAAAAACAAAACCAAGCAAAAAAACAAAAAAAAAACAAAAAACAATTAAACTCAAAATTTTATAAATTGCACACAAACTGTTCAAACTGGATCAACGATTTGTGTTCTTGAACTATTATACCTATTTATTAGTTCTTATTATCAAATTGCTAAGAAAGTCAATCAGCTTACTTTTTCCAGAAATTGTTTATTAAATTATGTCCTTAAACGTTTAAAATTGAATTATTACTAATGTAAAAGAAATATGTTTTGTTTCTCAACATAAACAAAAATCTTTATTTTGCTTCATATTTTCCAAATTATACACCAAATATTGTGTATGCATTTTGTATCCAGTTACTTTCGACTTTTAAAACAATCGAAAATTTTCATAATTTAATCTTAACATACATTTTATTTTAATAGCGTTTAATACTATTTTTTGTTGATATATTTTTTAAAAGTAAAAATCGAAAATTAGAAAAAAAAGGAGTGTCCGTTGGGATGTCTGTCCGTATGAACGCCATTTTTGTACTCCATTTTAATTTTTTTGAAAAAAAAAGAAAAAAGAGTATATCCGTCCGTCTGTCTGTCCGTCTGCCCGTATTAACGCAGGTTTTTTCCACAGTTTTGAAGCTAGAGCAACCAAACTTAGTATACATGTTGGTATATACCATAGGCTGACAAAGTGTCAAGATGAAAGAAGAAGAAAGAAGAAATTGATCGTAAAACTTAAAAGATTTGAGCAAAAATACAATTGCCACGCCCACCTCTGACTGAGGCTAAAAAAGAATATATCGCAGTCGGGTGCATCCGACTGCTACGTTCTTACTTGTTTTGATTTACTTTTATAAATGCATACAATACGGACAATACAAGAGCAAATTGGGATCCCAGATAGAAATAGGGAATCAAACGTATTGGGAAGCATTTCCTATGGAGCTTAGATTTATATATGTCAAAATTTGTATTTTTATCTCATTAAAATTCAAATGTATAATATGGTATCTAATTATATGGTAGATAATTATAAATGATTTAAAAGCGAATATTATAAACTTTTAAAATTTTGATCATTTGCAATGCACTGACATATAAAACATTCAAAGGCGCCGTCAACTGATTGATAAAGCTGTGATAGTTACAGAAAGAAACAGAGTTGAGGCGGGGATGGAGGGGGCTTGGTGGTTTTTGGGGGTATAGATTCAGAAACAGACAGGAACAAGGGCACGCCACAGACACACTTTTCTAACGCAATGAAGCTACGCACAGAGGGCAGACATCAAAAGTATCTGGGATGTACCAGCAGTTTTGGATGTACTTGTAGCTGGGTTAAAAGTTTACGAATTGAATTCGCCACACGACTATGCCACACGCGGCTCACCCAAATTTCGCACAATTTTGCGTGCGAAGCGGCCGTGTAATGATGCCATGTGCCATGAGCAGCGGGGAGTTTTGACGTGGGAGTCATGGTTTTGGATTTGGCTTGGAGGCATGGCAGTGTCAAAGCACGTCAAAGTCGCTTTTGCAATGTGTGTGTGTGTGTGTGTGTTTGTGTGCGGTGCCTTTGCAATGAGCCCAAAAAAGTCAACATGAGATCTTGTAGCAGAACAGGATACATTGGGGGAAGAGAAGGTTAGAGCAATAGACACTAGGTACGGGGCACGCACTTTCCGGCAAAGGGCAGAAGACAATGAGCCAAGCGGCACGCCCTCAACAAGCTGCCAAACTTGACAAGCCCCCCCACATCCAATACACACTCACACACACACATGTACTTATATTCAGCACGCTCCCCAAACGCAATTCAATTCAACTATTACAGTACCCATTGTGTGAGCCTGATTTTTGATTATCGTGCGCCAGGCACAAGAGTCACGTCATGGCCCTTAGGCTGTGGCTTAATCGAAGATGCCTCCAGCGACAGCAGTAAAAGCAGTAGCAGTAGACATGTATGTGCGTGTGTGTGTTTGTGGCATCATCGGCATCATCAAAGTCAATTGTGTGGAAAAGCGCGTAAAACATATTACGCAGATTGTATTGATTTCTTATTATATTGTCGCGTCGCACTGCTGTTTGACGCTTAGATTTATGGAGCTAGACGACGATTGCACCCACCGCGCCCGCAAACTCCCCCCCTTACCAGCCTCATCAATTCAATCGAAGCGCCAGACACAGCACTCAATGTTGGGCCTTATGAGCAGACTGTGGATGGGGTTGTGGCTTGTGACATGTACCATATATGCCATGCCCAGAATTCTTGTAAGTAGCTATTATGCCAGAGATATACTATACATATATGTTATGTCGAGGAAGCAAACGATAGCTCAACAGTGTGGCATAAATTCACTTAGCATCATCAACTGGATAAACAAGCCCAATGTCAAAACTCTAAAGGCGCGTACGGAATCCAAGGACAAGAAATAGGAATTCTTACAACTGCTCATAACTACACAGCGACGTAAAGGATTTAATTTTTCTCAACTGCTTTCAAAATTGGGTGGCTTATTTATTTATTTGTTTAAACTCTTATTATACATAATTCAAATATGCTTAGACAATTTGTTCATTTTAAGATATTTAAGTACGTAAAAATGGATAGCAAACTTTTAAAAAACAAAGAACAGTTGAAAGGACTCATACAAAATGTCAATTTTCAATTTTCCTATCGCTCGTATTCTATAAGATTTTATAAGTCTATAAGTACCAAAAATGTTTCATTCAACATATTATTTTTCAACCGATCAAACCAATGACAGCTTGATATATGATATAGAGATCAAATATTGTTTAAATTATTTCAGCATGCTTATAACATAACGAGAGGATTCACTAAGTATGCCATGTACCTCGTAATCTTTTATGGGGCTTACGAGATTGCGGGGCTTACATAACATTTCAATTATGAATACCCTGAATATGTGTCCGAAAAAGTAAGTTTGATTGAAATACTCTCAAGTTTTTAAAACAAAAACTTTTCCATGCAACTAACTTTTCAATTATTCCGATTACTTTTATGGTAGTTCAAGTTTGATGAAATTTTGTCAACATTTATGTATCATACTAAGATTAGGAGTTGATAAATTTGGACAAGATATCATGAAAATAAAATGTTTTGATGTACCGTTCCAATGGCAGCTTTATGAACTTTCATACCGCATATATTTTATGGATTTAAAATGTTTTATTTTCGAGTTAGTGAGGCAGAATTAATTATATGTCATACTTTATTTTATGTACAAATTTCATGTTATGTTATTCATATGTTGTAAACTTCTAACTTCCAACTTTTTTTTTGTCATAAGAGCGATATATCTCAATTGTACTACAATCATAATGGTGTGACATTATTCGTTAAAGAATTTTTTAATGTTAATACATATTCATTAAGAAACTTTAAACGTGTTATCTGAAAAATCACAAGTTGTCAGTTGAGCCACTTTTTGTGAAATATGTATTTATATTACTTCTGCAAGCGTTTCTAATTTAAATTGAAAGTTGTCATTTTACTAGATAATGTTGGAAGAGAACTGAGATTGCATTCTACGAAAGTGATCCACAAAGAAACTTTTGAGTTTCGTAAATCGTTATTTTTGAAAATACATACTTACATCTCTATTTTTATACAACTCTATATTTTTAATTGATTTATTTTTGAACGCCAAAGCTTTTTACTCATGGAATCGATAGTTTTTTTTTGATTTGCGGGTGTGTGGGGGGGGAGCATCCGAAATTTGAAATAAACTTGATCTGCGTATGGTGTACAGGAACCTGCAAGCCAAGTTTGGTGTCTCTAGCTCTTATAGTCTCTGACATCGACGCGTTCATACAGACAGACGGACGGACAGACAGACGGACATGGCTTTATCGACTCGGCTGTTGATGCTGATCAAGAATATATATAGTTTATATAGTCGGAAATGCCTCCTTCTGCCTGTTACATACATTTGCAGTACTTTCAAATGCGTATATTCACAATTTCAAAATTGTGTCCCATTAAAAATGGGAAAAAGGGAGTAAAAAAATAGCACAACTTGTGAAAATTTTGAAATTGTGAATAAAAAAATTTTGAAATTGTGAATATACACATTTGAACACTTATAATTTTAAAATGTTTCTTTTTTCGTTTAATGTCAATTATTGTGGACTCATGTGGTATGTAGTTCTTTCACTCTCTTTTTCTTTCCGTCCTTGCCAATTGTCCTATGCACAAATGCCAAAAATCAACAACGAAGAAACCAGAAACGAAACAACAAAAACTACTATAATAATAATTAAAAAATAAAGCGAAAAAAAAAACCATTTTGGCCAAAGATGCGCGGTGTGCATTGCAACCCGCAGATTGCCACGGTTCCCATTCCAATTCCAATTCCCATTCCCATTCCACCACGTTCCTGTCTACTTCTTCTTATCCTGAGCGTGCTGCTGCTGTTCCTGCTGCTTCTATTGCTCTACGCTTAATTATTTTGTATTTTTCAACAGCCGCAGCAACAACAACTCTAGCCGCCATTTTGTGTGTGTGTGTGTGTGTGTTTATATACAAAGTAGCCAACGCTCACCCCAAAATCACGAAAAAAAAAGCGCGCCCGCTTCGGTTACATTTAGTTGTGTGATGTTGTTGTTGCGCGGCTCTTAAAGAGCTCGTCCTAACAAGCATAAACCACCGAGCGACTCTCACGCTGGGTTCTATGTACATACATACACATGTGAGCTCATGCAGCTTGCCTGCGTGTGTGTGAGTGCAATAGGGGAAGAGATCTCTCGAGAGAAAAGGTATGAGGAGTGAGAGTTAGTGTGTGCATGTGTGAGAGTGTGTGTGGAAGGCCGCGCGTTTTTGGTTGGTGACGGCGTGCCACAGATGATCATCAGCAACAACAACAACAACAACAATATCGAGAGCATCGCCAGCCGCCAGCCGTCGTCATCATCGTCGTCATCGGTGGTGGTGGTGTAACTGGTGGTGGGGGTTGTTGCCGGTGGTACTGCTTGTGGTGGTGGTAGCTGCCGCGTGTCATTGTGCTTGCATATACATAAGTGTATGCATATTTCTAATACATATTTATGTATGTATAAGTGTATGTGCTTGATAGTGTTGATAATAATAGAAAATGGAATGAAGGGCCAGGCAGCCAGCGCGTCCTTGTCATAAATTATAATAAATATAGTATATGTATTTACTTGAGAACATAGGTACATAGGTATTATTACTATTAAGTACTTGCATAATAAATACTTATAAATATTCAAACATTATTAGGTATATTGTCAAAATCGAAAGTCAATGTTCTGCATTGATTTATAGTCTAAATCTGTAATATTATTATTTTTACTTCAATTTCCATTGATTTCTTAGATTGCTGATTCTATTGTTAGCACAGGCCGACAGTGTTTTTGGTGCCCGGAATTTGACGGTTGATTTCGGTAGTGAGTAAAAACTACGTGCAGTTTCTGAAATAATCGAGGTTTTTGTTTTTTTGTGATGTAGGACTGTATTTTTACAGATATCATCTGCTATAGCCATCTGATCAAAACACAATTCCAAAAAAAAGATAATTCAATATGCTTTGCATGATACCTAGCACGTTTTTAAATATATTAAATAGTTTGCGTGTAATCTTTTTCTAAACTTAGAAATTTACAATTTTTTTTAGAAAACAATTTCAAATTCCTTTTTCAATCGACTGTAAAAAACTAAAAATGGTAGAAAAAAAATGTTTTTCGTCTATGACCGTTTACGTTGTTTACTTATGAAGCATTTATGATATTTTTGAAACAAATCGATCATTTAATACCGAAGCTATAAGCTTTTTAGTGAACTTAATCGAAATCAACAATTTTGATTTCGCTGCGCAAATTTTATTAAGATCGGATAAATAGCACCAAAGTTATGGAAGAATCTATTACCCCCGTCTCAGCAGGCAGAAACAACAGTTTGACATGCACTGGAGTTAAGTGCGCTGCTTGCTTGTATTGTCGCTGAACTGCTTGAAATGCAAGTTGGGAGCAGGGAAGCTTGTAGTCGGGCACACTCGACTAGAGCATTCTTGCTTGTTTCATCAATAAATGGATAGTATCTTTTATGGCTAGTAGGCATTAAATTGAATTTAAGATTACAAAAATATACGCACTTGGAAAAATAATTGTAAAACGTTTTTTGTGTTATTATAACTTGAAATCATTTATTTGAAATTGAATAAAATAAATGATTTTCATTTGTTTCTGGAAGTAAATGATCAGAAATCTTTGATTTTAATTTAAGCTAACAATTTGAAACAAATATCTGAAAAATGTTAAAAATAATTTTAATGGCATGTGTAAATTATTATAAGTAATAGTTCTGCTTTGTTCTCGCTAATAAGATAAGATTAAATTAATAATACGATATACATATGTGCATATAGAACTTGTTCAAGTAAGCTTTCAATTATTTCCCAGATACGAGAGTATAATGTTTTTAATGTTTTATATAATAGAACGTATAAGTTGACTTAAATGAAGACTGTTCCAGAGAATATTTAAATTTTGGAATATCATTTTGATTATAGCATTCAATAGCAAATACAATTTGCTATACATATATTTGTTGATAAATTTGTTTAGAACTATAAAATTTAATGTTAATATGTTATCACATCAAAACGTTCGGAACCAATTTTCATTTGGTATTATAAACACCAAAATTGAACAAGCAAGTACTTTACAGTCGGACGTACCCGACTGCGATATACTCTTTTTTTTGCCTCTTTGCGGAGTCTGAATTGGGCGTAGCAATGATATTTTTGGTAAAATCTTTCAAGTTTTATCATCAATTTAAGTTTTGGTTGGTTCCGTTCTACAGGTTTGGGATAAACAAAGTGTGCTCGATTGCAAGGGCGGGAGTGGGCGTGGCAAAGTTATTTTTATCCAATCTATTTAATAAGGCAACAAAGTTCAACCTGCAAAATTCAGTTACTCTAGCGGTAAAACTGTTTATAAGCTATAGGTTGTGGTCCTTTTGTAGGGGTAGGGGTGTGGGTAGGGGGAACAGGTTTCCCGCTTATATATTGTACTAGCTCTGAATAATTCAAAGTGCGGGGCTTGCTGAAAAATAAAAGCTGCTACTTGCAACTGTTATTGGTGCTCAAAATCTACCCGCCCTATTGAAATGCCTGGGCGTGCAGTTGGCCACTTCAGCTGCCTGTCTCTCTGTTTGTCTGTTGCTCCCTTTGTGTCACCCCTACCCCTACCACCACGACTACCCCTACCCCTAGTCCTAACCATAACATAGTTCTAGAGTACAGCCCTTGTGCACAGCTTGTCGCATAATAACAGCAAGGTAACTGAGACTTTAAAAAAAAGGCGCGTTTACAAATATTTGCCGTTGCATCCGTTGCAGCGAAAAGGACATTACTTTTTTTTCTTTCTACTTTGGTTTTTTGTTGTTGTTGTTGTTTTTTTTTTTTTTTATATCAGCAACATAATTCTTAGTAGCATTCGACGACAAAGGGATAACATTGCATTTGTTGTCAGCCCAAAAACTGTCACAGCTCGCCAAAGGATCACATTTTCATTAAGCAGTTTTCATTGATGCCCAACTCCCGAAGCCCGAGCACAGGCTGAGAGAAGCGAGAACCCCTCTGGAACAATGGACGCATTCGAATAGAAGGAAAATTGTTGACAAGACACATTTTTCACAAAATGCCTACAATATTTGGCGTTTTTGGGAATTTTATAGCGACAACAACAGCAACAATAACAACAAAAACAACAGCAACGGCAATGTCTAAAGTCAACAATGTCCTTTAGCGTTAGGAAGCATTTGCTTTGTATACAAGATCAGCCCCCTTTTGTTGTCAGCGCCCAGTTGATTTGAGTTTTATCAGACAATGCGGAGACGAAGACGAAAATTTGTGTGATGTCTTCGTTTATGCCATTGCCTTCAGAGTATCCTGCGTATTGGTATTGCGTAGTGTATAGCGTCCTGGATCTTGTGTCCTGCAACTATTGTCTTTTGCTTGCGTTGTTGCTTTTGTCACGTCAAACATCGTTTTGTATGCAGCCAAAGTCAATAGATTTCCCAAAAACCGCTAACAGTTTTATCTGCTGCTCCTGCTCCTGCTCCTGCTCCTGCTGCTTTCTGCCATAGATTTGACTTTCATTATTTACGACTTCAACGTTTGCCCGAGCCTGATGTTTTAACTTATGCCTCTGGCTACGGTTAAATAGATCACTCAACTTGATTTATAATTATAATGTCTATACAATATATTCATGAATTTGAATCAATGTCAAATCTACTTCAATAATTTTTCGCTAACTTTTATGAGCTTTCTTTTAGTAATTGTACTAAATATAATTATGTATGTATTTAAATTCAATATCATAAACTTTTTGCATCCCACAGTACCATCTGCGTGTATCCACATCAAAAATAGTCAGCCACCAAAACCACCAAATAAACTTTGTCATTCTGTGGGAACAACAAAATAGCAAGAACAAGTAAGAATGCTCTAGCCGAGTATGCCCGAATCTCGTAGTCGGGCACACTCGACTATAGCAGTCTTACTTGTTTATAGCTACAATTGTATATATGTATGTATTTCGTATTTATCAAAAAAAAAAACGCAAACAATTTTTGGCTTAAGATTTACTATATATATTAACTATATATATTATGGCATTTGCTTGTATTTTATTTTATGTTTTTTTATACTCTTTTTTTAATTTTTTTGAAAAAAAAAGAGTATATTGGGTTTGTGAAATGTCCGTCTGACTGTCTGCCTGTCCGTATGTATGAACGCAGTTTTGAAGCTAGAGCAACCAAACTTGACGCAATGGCTAATTTTCACTTCCTTGATTGATCTGACTAAACAAAAAATTGGCCACGCCCACCCCTGCCTCCACAAATAAGCAAAGTCTGTATCTCCCACACCCCTTTAGCTAGAATCACCAATATTTGCAGGTTGACTTCTGTTGCCCAACCAAATTTAAGTTGATGGCAAAATTGGAAAGATTTGTTCTAAAATACAATTGCCACGCCCAATTCTGACTCCGCAAAGAGGCGAAAAAAAGTGTATATCGCAGTCAGGTGCATCCAATTGCAACTTATTTTGCTTGTTTTTGCACTGATTTATGCCTTTGAAAATCTGTCGATGGGGGAAGAGCCAGCTTTATATTGTGGCCGCATTTTGGCGAGCCGCAAATATTGAAAAGTAATATATATATAGATACGAGTATATAACACTAAATCAAAATATAGTTTCAGTTGTCAAATGTGGGAAAGGCGGTCAGAAGGGACTCTTTGTAGCATTAAAAGCCCTTAGATCATATATTAAGTTTTATTTATTAGAGCGGGTACTATCGATAAAATATATTGATATTTTCCAATGCCAATTGTATGTGTTATTTAATGGAATTTTAAATAATTTAATAGCATTAATAATTGTATTTTTTCATTAGATTTATGCAAATTGGATAATAAATAATTAAGTGTTTATTAATAACCTAATTTTAATTGTGCTTTTTGCTAAATTGTTTGCTATAAACACTATTTTTCAATTCCAATTCCCACGCCCCAATTTTCTTCTTCAATTTTTCATTCAGACAATGTTGCTTGATTTGCTTTAAATTAACTTGACCAAACCAAATGCCAAATGTTTTGTAAACATTTTTCCAAAAACATGTCAATGGCTGTAGCCCATGGTCAACCCAACACATTGTTGACCAGGGTCCTGTTCGTTCCTATTCTCTATCCATTTTTTTGTTGTTCATATTAACGCTTGCTGACCTGCTGCTTTGTCTGGGCCGTTTTCGTTTTTGATTTTTCTTTGGTTTTTCTTTGGCGGCACACATGAATCTCAAATTGACTTGTTATAATTTTGTTGCTGGTGTCTCAATGTCTGGGCATATTTTTGGGCACTCAAATTCGCTGGAATCACACCTTGGCCAAGACCTGTGGCCGAGAATTTTGTTTTTAGTTGGCAAAGGACGAGAAGCTAGTTGCATGTTAAATGGAGTAGAAAGACAGCATGTTTATTGTGTGGCGGCAACTCTCTCTGTACTTTCTTTCAATCGGGCGTGCAACAAATTGTGTTACACAATTGAATGCGAAATGTTCAACACATTTTTTTTGATTGTATTCTTAAATTTGTTCGTTGTTATTGTGTTTAGAAACTCAACAAATAAAGTCATAACAGAAAGTCCTAAGTCAGTTCCCTTAACTCAATTGAATTTTCCATGTGTTTGACGTTCAGTTAATTTATTTCACATTTTTAAAGTTGTTTCAAATAAGTTACAAAAATTATATAAGAGTAAGAAACATTATTTTTTTTTATTTAATAATATAATAATAATAAATTGGGTTTTTTGCCGAAATATGATTTCTACTTCGGCTACTCATGATTGCTTTAAATTTGTTTATTTTCTTTATGATTTTTTTTTTCAACTCCGAAATTTGAAATAAACTTTATCTGCGTATGGAATACAGGAACCTGCATGCCAAGTCTCTAGCTCTTATAGTTTCCGAGATCTGGGTGTTCATACGGACAGACGGACAGACGGACAGACGAACAGACAGACAGACGGACATGGCTATATCGACTCGGCTGTTGATACTGATCAAAAATATATATTGTTTATATATTCGGAAATGTCTCCTTCTTCCTGTTACACACATTTGCAGTACTTTGTAACTCCCTTTTCCCATTTTGAATGGGAGAACAGGGAGTAAAAATGATATTATTTGGGCGAGCATGAAACAGTTTGGAAAAGGCTTTAAATGTCGACTGATTTATGGGCTCTTTGCCAGGTATTTGTGAAGTTGTATTAATGAGCCACCCGACAAACGCCACCCACATCCAACCGCCACCCGACAGTTGTCACTTAGCATAAAGAAACAATTAAAAAATTGCCCAAAATCCAAAATGCTTTTTGGGGGTAGCCGCATAGCAGCCAGATAGATGCATAGAGACAAAAAAAGGAAGACAGAGAAAGAGAGAGAGAGAGAGAGAGAGAAAGAATTGGAGCTGTTTGAAATTAAGTGCACCCGATGGTGGCATTTGGCAGGCGCAAAAGCGCGAAACTCATTAACTTGTGTCAGGCGCAGAAGCTCCCCAAGAAAACGCGGGCAGGAGTGGAGGGGGAGTTGGGCAGCCACCCTCCAAGGAAAGTGAGAAAATTATCATTATCACCAATCCGGCTAAAATGAATGAATAGTAGGTACACAGTAAAAAATAAAAGATTAAATTTAAAACCATTTTGGATTGTAGATATTAGAATGCCAAAAAAGTTTTAAATTTAAACCAGTCAGGATTAAAACAAGAAAGACATGTTATCTTCGGCGTGTTAAAGATATATACCCTTGCAGAAAAAATTTGCATAAGAAAACTTATTTTTCAACTGATTGTTCCCATGACAGTTATAAGTTATAGTGATCCGATTCTGATACAATTTGGTCAACATATGTAGTCAACATATTGGTCAACATATGTAGAACGTGCTTTTATTTAAATATAGTGAGTTTGTTCGATATATTTTGAAAAATAAAAAAATTGTTCAGACAAAAACTTTTTTTCAACCGATCGTTTCCATGGCAGCTATAAGAAATAGTGGTCCGATTTTGATGAAATTTTGTATTCATGTATAAACTGTCCTTAAACTTAGGTTTAGTGAGTTTGGTTGAGTTATCGTGAAAAGCGAAAAAGTTCTTTATACAAAAACTTATTTCCCAAGCGATCGTTCCTATGGCAGGCTTATGTTATAGTGGTCTGATCTGGCCAATTCAACTATAGGTACTACCTGCAGAAAGAAGAAGCATCTGTGCTAAGTTTCATCAAGATAGCTCTAGAACAAAGTCTTGAAAAACGTATATTAACAGACAGACAGACAGACAGACAGACAGACAGAGGGACAGACGGACATGACGGCTGTTGATGCTGATCACGAATATAAAAATTTTTTTCTGAGACGTCACCTTCAATGCTTTACACATTTCACAAATGAAAGATAAATAATTGTATTTTAAACTTAAAAAATAATTTTAAACTTTATTTTTTACTGTGTAAGAGCAGATGGGGAACACGCCCAGCATTGTTGCGCTTAATTAACAAGCGGGTTGAGTTTGGGTTTGGGGGGTTAGGGGGATTGTTGTAAACGCAAAGTACTAATCATGAAAATTAAAAATAATTAAAACTTTTCTTTGAATTTGCAGAGCAAGGAAGAGGAGAAGGCAAGTCAAGGCGACTCTGCCTTTGGCTTTTGTCAAGTGATTTTCCTTGGAGGCCATAAAATGTTGCCGGAAATGTTGATAAAGTGCCTGGGCACAATGGCCTGGCTCAACACGAGCAGGCGGTTGTTGATAGGGGATGGGGTATTGGTTGGGGGATTTGGTAATGGCCGCCGCGGTTAAATGGCGCTCCAGCGATTTTAATCACAATTTACGCGTCGTTCTTAAAGGGGTTCGTTTGCATCCTTGAAACGTGCATACTCGTAAATTATTATAACAAGTGGCGGGCGTTTGGGGGTAGAAGGTATGGGAGTGCGTGCCTGTATAAGTGTGTGTGTGTTTGTTTAGCAACATGTTTTTGCGGCAGGATTAGCGCTGCTAACCCGCAGGCAGGTTAAGACATATAAGCGGCCTAAATGAAATGCCCCCCGTCCGAACGGTGTATTATTCTTAATCTATTTTGTCAGTTGTCCTTTCATGTTTGCCGTCAATATGCCTGCAGCATATGCCTCCATTCATGGGAATCTCAGTCTTTCGTCACTGCTAATTCCATCGTAATCGGCTGGGTAATCAATCTGCCTCAGCCTACTTGCCTACTTGTCAACTTGCCACTGCCACATTGATACAGGTTGTATGTGTGTGCGACATTCCCATGATGATGATAACGTTCCTCCTGTTGGTGTCACTGTCCTTTTTACCGCCATTATCTGTGCGAATTGAACTGTGGCTGATGCTGAATGCTGGAAGCTGAGCTCCTTGCGCACGGTTAGCTGCATTGTCCTTTTCTTGCTGATTCTTTGAGCCAGAGCAGTGCTACGCAAGATGATGCTTTATGCACTTCCGACTCTCATCGACTCGCTCTCATCAGCACTAAGCCGCTTAGCCAAGTGTCCTGGCATTGATCCTGGCTTCTAGCTTCTGGCTCCTGTGTGCCTTTTGTCTGCACTGAAGGCTCCATACCATTTTGACATTTGTTTTGTATTTTTGTGTATATGTTGGTTTAATGCATTTTAGCAAATGCGCTTGACAGCTGAGGCTGACTCAATGTCAGCATTCAATCATTTTTGACTAGTTTCGCTCCTTTTTGCCCTCGAGCAGCTGACGACAAGCAGTGCATAGCGTTGTCTTGGACTCCTTCAGTCCTCAACTCCTCCACTTCTTCAATGACTCGGACACTGACTCTGACTCAGAGTCTAACTCATGACCGTTAACTACTCTGACCGCGTTCTAGAAGCAGCTAATTATGTAATTATGTTGTCAAAGAGTTCAATGTGTTTTTTAGCCGCGTCAGAGCGTCAAGCTGCTAAACGTCGCTCCTACCACTTTAATTCCGCTGCAGCTAATCAATTTGTTGTTCTATGTTTTCTCGACTTTCTCGGCTCTTGGCTCTCGACTCTTGACTCTCCATTCATCAAATTCAACTCTTCACTCTCGACTGGCAGCCCGTTGCGGCTGACCAACTCGCTAGCCATTCACTTGGAACTCGACATCTTGGCGTAGGTTGAGCCCCGCTTGGGACAAACCCTTGGACACAGTGGTTCAAAACCGCACAGACATAAAAAAAAACATATATATATACATAAGCTTTAGATACGACTAAACTGTCCAATTATTTCATGTGTACAGTTTTGAATTCAATTTGTTTTTCCTTTTTCGGTTTACTTTTTTTTAGAACTTTATACACATACTAGCGGACCCGGCGAGCTTCGTCTCACCCCACATTAAACGTCTTCCTATTATTTACATATGTTTAATAATTCATTTCTTTAAAAGAATTAAAATCAGTGCAAGGCGATGTGATAAACAATGTTTATACTCTTTTTTGTAAAGTTTTTTTGAATAAAAAAATAAAAAAGAGTATATTAGGTTTGTGAAATGTCCGTCTGGCTGTCTGTCCGTCTGTATGAACGCAGTTTTTTCCACAGTTTTGAAGCTATAGCAACCAAGCTTGGTATCATGTTGATATATACAATGGTATATGGTATACCATAGACAAAGTGTTAAGATATCCCAACGACTGCAACGTTCTTACTTGTTTTTGAGTGGAAATTCATGGAAATTCTAGATTAATCCCACAGACTGCCAATGATTTATTTACGATTTATTTATTGTCATCGCAAAAGCCAATCGTATTGGGAACTGAATTCGCTTGAATTGGAATGGAAGATCGGTTGGAATAATCGGATTTCATGAGATAAGGACTTCTTCTCCTTCGAATTTTTCCTTGATAATCGTCGCTTGAATCACATTGTTCATCAGTTTCTTGGTGGACAACCGCGTTCCGTTACACATTTTCTGATGATTAAGATTCGTCAAAATGATTACAAACGTTCCCACCTTTAGCTGTAAATTATGCGGCGTACTTGCTGGCACATCATGGGAGTTCGAAAATTCCCTCCCACTCACTCAAGTCAACGGAGTTGTACGAATGCAGTTCTCCAGCCAATTGACTTTGAATAATGAAATTGAAATCATCAACGTGCTTATTCTTTGCTACTAGTTTTGCCCGTTCACTAATCCAATCAAGATTTTTATAATTTTGTGCAATGCTGGAGAACACTTTGGTGATGAGTTCCATTTTCGATCGCAAAAATTGTCCGGGATGACATCAATCCAGTCGAACCATCAACAGAAATTTGTCCATTTCAAGCACCAACAGTTGTCTCAAGAATTCAGCTACCGATGGGTCATTCTACAATGCAACTCTCATGTTCGTGGTCAATTTCAACTTCTTGACATGCCGCCACAAATACGACGATTTCAGATTTGCATTAACTTCATCGGCTGCAGTAGATTTCTGGATAACGGGAAGCGTTTGACGAAAACCTCCTGAGAGCAATATCATAGCCCCACCAAATTGTCTAGTTATTATTACTAGGTAATTAGTAATTATCGTTCTGTCAACTGCCTCCAATGCTTGTTAATGGGTCAACAATTTTGCTGTTGCAGAATTCTTGGTTATTTATTTTATTTTCTTCTGGTAGAAAATTCATTAGCAGCTTTAAAGCTAAATGTCCTCCTTTCAAAAATGTGGCAGCTATGCCAGATAATGCAACAGCTAACGCAATTTAAGATATTGACCGAATTTTGCCAGAATCAATGAAATGACGAAGTTCTAGCCTGTCCCACCAGGAGCATCGAGAAAGAAAATGCATCCTGTTCCATCGTCAATAACCTTCATCAGCGAATCGTAAACAATCTTCTACTCTGCATTCGATAGCGGCACATTTGTTTGGACTCTTTCGGCCAGGTCATCTCGATCGAAAAATTTGTTTTTTACCATTACTTGCTCCTGGCAAATATGAAGAACTGAAAGAAAATTGATCCAAATCGGCCCAGAAGTTCTCACGTGATTCCAAAATTTCACACCATTTCTGATATACATATATAAGAAACTTATAATTTTAAATTAATTTATTTGTTTAAATTAAAAAAAAAAAATATTGCAATTACAATTCTTCTTACACAACATTTAAAGCCTTAGAAAATAAAAAAAATTAGTTTTAAAGGAAACAATTAATCAAATAACCATTTAACAAATATTTTTATAAAAAACAAACGTTTTAAAAATAAACTTGCGCCTTTAAGATATTTTACATTTTACACATTTACTTTTAGTCTTTTGGCTTCTTTTAATTCTGGACCCACTGTGCGGCGGCGTCTGAGATGTTCAGCGAAGCATGGAGCCAACCTGGTGGCATAACGCACCCTGATGCCACAACATGGGGCGTGGCCAACAGCTGCTGCGCTTTGAATCCCAATATAGCTTCATTTTGAGTCTTAAATTTTATTGAATTCTTAACTTGTATATGTCAGCGTTATCTATGTTTATATTGAAATTAAACTTTAAGTTTAAAGTTTTAAACTAAGCAGTTGAAATTCATTTAAATATTCCACAATAATTGTGTAGCATATCGAATACATGACTTATTCGTACTGTTTTAGGTTTGTTCTGATCTTGTGTCCCTTCTTAAGATAGCATATACGCCAAGTTCTGAGGTTAATACAAATACTTTGCAGAGTTCTTGCGTTCATTAATGACTCTGTAATGATTTCTTGAAGTGTGAAATTGAAATCTTTTTGAAATCGAAGTTAATAAATGTACGAACTTTCTCGGCACTTTAAATTAAGACTCGCTTTAAGAGACACTTTCTATAGCAAAACAGTCCATGAAAAAGTGTCAAAAGTACTCTAAAAAAACTATCATTATTTAGAATGTGTTTTACTTAACTTTACTTGGCTTTAATATTCTACAGTGGTCGCTGGCAAATTAAAATCTTCGGTTCCAGTGCAGTTTTAATATGCGAACATTTCTAATTTAGAAGCATTTGTTCTAAAGGAAATCAATGATTAATTACTGATAACTCTATTATATATATTATATAATTTTCTAATTTCTTTGTGATAGTTCCAATTTATGAGCGACCAATATATGTACGTACAATAAATAAACCATTACGATAATAATTACATTCGTTTAATTTTATTCAATTTATTAATATTATTTTAGATGTTTTTTTACTGCCTGTTCCCATTAAAAATGGGAAAAAGGTAGTCAATTTAACCATGTCCGTCTGTCTGTCAGCCTGTCTGTCCGTCCGTCCGTATGAACACACAGATCTCAGAGACTATAAGAGCTAGAGACACCAAACTTGGCATGCAGGATCCTGTATACCAAACGCAGGTCAAGTTTATTTCAAATTTCGGATCCACGCCCTCGCACCCCCGCAAATCGAAAAAAACTCCCACAACCACAATATAGAATATATAGTCGGCCACACTCGACTGCAGAATTCTTACTTGTTTTATTTGCCCAACCTTAAAATTTTGTAGAATATTTTTATTTTTTATATAGAATTATATGTGATTTGATGCAATAGCCTAGTTTTTGCTAAAAATAAATAAATAATTTAAATTCGAGGCTTATACAGTTAGAGGAACTTTCTGGAGAAGTATGTACTTCGAAATATGATTAAATTCATGAAAAGGTCGCT
This sequence comes from Hirtodrosophila cameraria, assembly GCA_949708635.1. NCBI lineage: Eukaryota > Metazoa > Arthropoda > Insecta > Diptera > Drosophilidae > Hirtodrosophila > Hirtodrosophila cameraria. The sequence goes on from OX453090.1 coordinate 17,714,136, forward strand.
CATTAATATGATGAAAATACATAAATATGTTCTTAAGTGTTTAATGTTCTTGTAAAATTGTTGTTGGTTTAACCTCTGCCCTTTTGTTTGCCTTCATGTCTGTGCTGCCGCTTTCGCTGCTGCTGTGCTGCATTTTGACATTTTGACGAAGAGGAAATGTCACGTCACGTCGTGTTTTGCCGCACACCTCCAATTTCCGGTTGAGTAAGCTGCCGCCGTTGCCGTCATTTGCCATCGCGTTGCCTGCCAGACGTTCACCGTTGCGTGGGCGAGTAGTTAACAAAACTCCAGTTCCACTTCCAGTACCAATACCAATACCAATACCAATACAAATACCAGTTCCCAGCCCCAAACTCCAACTCCAACTGCACCTCCGGCTCCAACTGCAAGTGCAACATCATCAGCAACCAGGCAGACCCATATTCCGAGTCCACGCAATCATTGCAATCAACACTTGCACGCACAAAATCATTGCAGGCAGAACAGAAACTTGTGTGCGTCTCTCTACTGTACTTAGTTACCCCTCCACCACTCTCCCATTTCTTTTTTAACCACACCCCTTGAGCGTATGGTCTACGTGCTGCTTTGGTTTGCTTCGTTGGTCGGTTGGTTAGCATTTCTGGTCGTTTTGTGGATACATAGCGACAGACACATGGACACCACGCTTTGTGGTATACCTCGTTGTCTGATTGGGGGCTTCTCTTCTAATTCTCTGCACTTTTTGGTCGCTATTTTCAGAGCACTGTTTCTTTGTTTCAAATTTCAAATTTTCAACATTCAACAGCAGTATTACCGTACGGACCTTTGGAGCAATTTAAAGTGTTTTGGTAAACTACATGAAACTGTAACAATCAATATCATTCTGAAGATTATTTCTCAATATGTTTTCTAAATTGCAATTTATGTTGTGCTGCTTTTAAGCTTTTATATTCAGATGTGTCACGGAAATCTCGCTCAAAAAGAACCGATTGTATTCAAGTACAGTGAGACATTTAAGTTCTTGTCTAGATTTGGTATGTGTCTAATTGCCGGATTATGTAAGCAAGACAATTATAATTTTGTAGCCATAGACAAGATATAGCAAAAAGTTGATTTCTGATTTCACTGCGGATTGAACAGGCAGCGGCCAGTTGCTCCTCATTCTCTATTTCTTGGGCTGCAGAAAAGCGGCTCAGGACTTGATCTTCCATGTTATCTCTTATTTAATATATTAAAAATTTCCACTATGTTGTTTATTTTTTTTGCTACGGCCACTGCTAGCAATGTTACCAACTTTTTTAATTTCAATTAACTTTAATTAACATTTTCTTTTTGTTTTTGGAAAAATATTGCTGAACTTAGCAAGCTTTTGTGTTTGTCACGAATGAACTTTTTTCCAATCTAAGAGAGTAGAAAGTAGAGTCATCAAAATGCAATTTTATTTAATAAAATGGGCTGATGTGTGAGCTTTAGTTATGACCTTTATAGTTAAAGTCTCTTTGTAAAATCTGTAGACTGATTTTCATTTTATGGTTTTATTCAACTTCCTTATTTAAACTTTATACCACTAAGCTTAAAAAACGAACTACTATTTGCATATTAATATTTAATAAATATCTGTCATTATTAATAACAATGAATAATCTTACAAATTTAAATCTAACAACATTAACTAAGATTATTGTACTGAACATATTAAGTATTTGCTTGCCTTCTTCAATACTCCATTAAACTTCAACAAGTTTTAAATTAGTGGCGCCATCTGGCGCACAAGAGTCATAACAAATTTTAGCTATTTCTTATGCAGCCTGCCAATTAAGTAAGAATTTAAGGAAATCGTTACTGCTTAAACTTTAAATTCTTAAAGCAATAGCAACAAATAACAATTTTAATATTACGCAAACATTTACAACAGAGTGTACTTGATTTTAAATTATAGCTGAAAACAGCAACAATTATTCTGCTTTCAAAGCCGTTCAATTTTAACACGCGCGTAAAAAATGCGCGCCCTTTCATATTGCCTCTCGCAGCGCCATCTGGCGGCAGTCGCCGTCAAGCACAAGCACAAGCATTTTTATTTAAAATGGCGAAAGCTTTGGCGCCATGGCGCTCCCCTCGCCATGCTCAAAAAGCAAAGGGTTGCTTTGTCGCCTTTTGTTGTTTTTCTTGTTGTTGTTGTTGGCGGCTGCTCATAGCGAAAAGTTCCCTGCCAGTGAATGTGGCTGGCCTGAGGTTAGGGTTGGGGGAATGTTTGGATGCTTTTGTACAAAAGTTGTTTTTGTGCTGCCAAACTCAATTGCTGTTCATGGTTTTTTGGTTTTCATAATTCGCTGATTTTATTAAAATTGAAAATTATTAAAATTTATTGAAAACTATTTGTATTTAAAATTGCATAATTATTGAAAATTGGTATTTGTGCAACAATATAAGTAGATTATTAACGGCTGTTTCATTATAGCGGTCTAACTAAAACAGAACAACTTATCTAGTCAAAACGTAGCAGACTTCAAACCTACTGACCGAAATATACTCTGCTGCATTTTGTTTAATTTTTCGATCCAATCTTTCTCAAGGATATCTTTCGAATATGAAATCTGAAGACAGTTGCTTTAAGAGCATAAAACTTTCCAGAAGACTATTAAAATATTTTTATAATCTTTTTTTTTAAATTTTTTTGAAAAACGAAAAAAATTAATTAGTATATTGGGTTTGTGAAATGTTAGTCTGTCCGTGCGTCCGTCCGTCCGTCCGTATGAACGCAGTTTTTTTTCACAGTTTTGAAGCTAGAGCAATGAATTTTCCCAAACAAAAAAAAAAAAAAAGAACAAAGAAGAGAATAAAAGTTTTGAATGTATAAAAATTCAGTGTGTTAGTTCACTAAAATGCTAATAAATTCGCCATTTATTGTTAGATTTGCATCAATAATAGCTTATTTTCTCGGAAATAGTACCAGCTTTACTGTTAATCAAAACAAAAAATTAATTTTTGGGATTTCTATTTTTCCAGGACGATATGTGAGTTTTTAAACTAAAAAATCACAAAAAAAAAACGTATTTTCGAACTAATTGCAATCGCTAGCATACCAGCTACTGAACCGATATTAATACTATATGAAATAAAGTTCTAGAAAAAAGTTGTATTTGAGTGCTTGCTTGGCCAAATGGGTTAATTTTAAATGGAGATTTATTCAAAATTGTTGGAGCTAGTTCGAAATAAAAGCGAATATTTTGAAAAGGGTTCCATGAAAAAATTGTTAAGTGTAATTTTCGTGTTTAGTGGGTCAAAGTCCTTAAGAAAATCACACTTACATTTCATTAGCGAAATGCCTGTAACCAGTGTAATCAGACGGACATTATACATAATCAGTATACTCTTTTTGCTTATTGAAAAGGGAGTATTAAAGCAGCTATTAATGTCAAATCGTGTGATATATATAAGCTTATTCAACTTTACTTTTTTTAAATGTTATTTATATATTTTGGTAATACTGCGTTTGGTGGCCCGTAGCTAAAGCGAATGTTATTAAAAGCGAATTAAGAATGTTATTTTCGGTGGCAAAATTGACTTTTTTGCAGAAATATATCATAAAAACAATTAAGAGGTGGTTAAAGGTGCTAAAAAGTCAATCTTCGCCACCGGAAACAGCATTCGTAAATTTTTTCGTTTGTTTTGAGCCCTACCCCGATGTTTCTGAATGTGCTTTAACTACTAGTCATCGAACGAAGTATTACTTATAATTTTAGTCTAAAAATTAAAAATAAGTACTTTATATACATTTCATATACATATACATTTCTTACCAACACTGTCACATGAGTAGACAGGTAAGTTGACAGGTGACAGCTCACGGATCACGCCCTCAAATACCTTTCATCTTTTATGTCTGCCTTGTGGTTTGCTGTTTATCCAGAACGTTGCATTTATATCATATTATATTATCAGAGACGTAGTTAAGCTCATTTCTTACCCCCTGATATACAATTGGGTAACATTGTAAGTACGTAGCTTGAATTTTTGTTTGATAAGCTTCAAACACTTGACAAAAACCCATTTACAAGAGCTTCACTTATTTGAGAAAATTCTTTTCTTGGTCGGAATGGATGTAAAACTCTGAAATGCAACTTAATGGTTTTTTGTGCGACTTTATTATACCCTTGCAGAGGGTATTATAATTTTATATGCGTTTTTCAGAACTTAGTTCTAGAGCTATCGTGATGAAACTCGACACAGATGCATCTTCTTTCCGCAGGTAGTACCTATAATTAGTTTTTGTTTGAAAAACTTTTTTGTTTTTAAAAAAAACTCAGCCAAACTCACTAATAAGTTGACAAAATTTCATAAAAATCGGACGATTATATCTAATAGCTGCCATAGGAACGATAGGTCGAAAATAAGTTTTTGTCTGAAAAACTTTATTTTTTTAAAAATAACTCAACCAAACTCACTATAACTAAGTCTAAGCACTTTCCACATAAATTAATCAAATTTCAAAAAAATCTGGCTTTTATATCTTATAGCTGCCAAAGGAACAATTTGATGACAAATTACTTTTTCTTTGTAAAACTTTTCTGCAAGGATATATACCTTCGGCATGCCTAAGATTACATTTCTTTCTTGCTTTAAACTCATATCAAAGGTCAATACATGAAATGATTAATCTACTCCCAAGTAGAGTTGGTGGAAAGCGATTGGTTTTTAATGCGCTTCAAACTCAAAATCAAAGCCATACCTAAATATCAGAATGCGAAATACTTTGGTTAACTGATTTCTTAATAGATCCTCCTGGGTGGACGCCACTGGTCATAGAAACCTGGACAGCGCACTACGCATAAGGAGCAAAAGTTTAGTGGTGCTCTCTTGAAAGAGGATAGAGGGCAGAGGCAGCTCATTCTTCAGAGAAGCCATTCGTCAGTTTAGCCAGTTTGTCAGAGTTGTAGTCTTTGTTGTAGTCCTTGCAACTTGAATTTACCATCGATTTATTTACAAGAGCAACGAACAAGTGCAGGCGAACTGCTTTAGCAACTTATAAAATAAAGATAAACAAGACGCAAGGAATAAGGATGGGGGATTGGGGATGGGAATTGGAATTGGAATTGGGAATGTGGAGTATACGTAAAGTTCTGGCCGGTTGCTCTGCCCCTCTCTACATATGATGCATGTGTTGTGATGTGTGTGTTCGTTGGCTTGCTCATTAAATAAAAGCAGAGACCCTTGCAGCGGGATTTAAAAAAGAAGCGAACGCAGGAATTGGCTTTTTAATGCCACTTGGTTTTTTGCCTTGGATGACTGCTGCCTGATGCCTGCTGCCTCTTTCCTGCTGCAAACAAAATGAGCCACCCAAAAAAAGGCCCCAAAGCAGCTCTCTTCCTCTCTCGCCACGTAACTCGTCTCTCGATCCACAGACGACTGACGTTTTTTGCGCATTTGCGAATTACACGCATTAATTTTCTTTTGTAACCCTTCTTTTTATTTAGCATATGTTGTGTGTATATGTGTGTGTTTGTGTGTGTGTGCATTGGTGTGCGTACGAGACTATTTAATGAATTGTTATACATGTTTCGAACAGCAATAATAGCAACAAAGTGCGCTGCTTTGTCTGCTCATTATGTCGATATTGTGCTGAGCGCCTTTTTTAATTGCACGAATTTGCGAATAAGTTTAAAAATTACAAAAGTACCTAAAAACACATACTGACAAGTAAAACAGTTCTTAAATTGTTACAAAAATACCCTAACAAGAAATAACAATTTAATATTAAATATGCATTTAAACATAGCATAATACAAATGTGTATATAAATTAAGATACTAACTTTGTACTTAATAACTTAAATGAAAACTGAGCTTTGTCCAAAAACTCATAACAAAAATACCTTTTGATTGCCAGGTGGCAGAATTGAAAATTTCAAATGGCGTCAACACTGTGTGACTTCAAAAACGGTGAGTTTCAAAATATTATGCTTGCATTTTTGTTGGGGTAACTGAACACGAATCCGAATATTTTGCTATCACATCAGGATTTTAACATAAATAAACATAAATTCAGATCTTTGGGAGTACTCTTAAACCTATTTTAAATTAAAAGATTAACAGTTTTTAAAAAAAAGTTAGGCTTGTTTAAAGTTACGTTGCGGACGTTACAAAAGTGACTTTGAGGCTTATGTGCATTTGGACATTTTATAACAAAATTTGCATAACAATTAAAAAAAATCCAAAAAAATGAATGATAAGTAGTCCCGTTAAAACAAAATCTTAATTTTTTTTTTATGTTGTGGACGTTACGTTGCGGACTTAATAAGATTTCCATTGACTTTGCACTTAAATATTTATAGTTAAGCTTGGTTAAATTGATCTTTTAATATTTCTATTAGTAAGTGCTTTTTTTTATTGAAGTCTTGTAAAATAACTGTCATCAAGTATCATCTCATTTAATAACGTTAGTGTTAATATTAAAGAGGAAATGGTCTAAAAATAAACAAAATAAGGGCAAAAAGCCATTTTTGCAAATTCCAGTCGGTTCGCTCATGATAATTATTGAACTATATTGTTAATTGTTAGATTTTTATCATTTTCTGACAATTTATATCGATTAAATAAAAACTTGAGAACACAATTTTATGTTTTCCATGACTGAAACGAACGGAAAACCATAACCATTGAGAAACAGTGCCTATATAAATATTTTACTGACGTAATAAAGTCATTAAATTCCTACAGAAATTTTGAAAAGTTATCGTTCAACTCGTTTGCAGGCATGTTGCATAATACTTATAGGAAACAAGTTCTCTCTTTTGAGAGTAGCGTGTGCATGGTAAGTTTGTAAATTACAATAGTTTAGAAACTTTTTATGTGAAGCAAACATCAAAGAACTCTCAAATGGAGATCCGCTTCCATATGCACTGTACTGAAATTTAAGAATGGACACCATGTGTGGTCGATGTCGGAGTATTGGCTTAGATTGGTTCGGCCAAGGATCTTGATGTATGTTTGTTGTTTTTGTTGCCAGACGTAGTTTTTAATTCAAGTGGCCACTTGAAGCCGCCAAGCTGTCTGCTCGGGCTAGTCCATTCCTGCTGACAAAGGGCACACGGCTTCCTCTTTTATAGTGTAAGTGTACGTGTATGTGCTTCCGGCCCTTTTGGAAGTGGCGGTCAACCAACAAACATTGGCCGCCCACTTTACCAGGACAACGGATCCTGCTACTGCAGATTACGATTCCGATGCGATGCGGATCCATTAGACTCTCTGGCGGCATCGGAACTTTGCATATCGAATTTCAAATGTGATAATGGAGGAGGCCCGATCCTGTCCTACTATAATTAATGATCTGTTGTTTTTGGTCGAGACTCTGCAACTGTCTAAGTGAACGACTGTTGATTGATCTTTATAATTTACAGCAATTGTCTAGGAACAGAGCAGGCAAGCAATTCGAATATTTGAAGAAAGAGGATCTTTACATAGTCTTTGTTTATCCAACTATTGTTTATAAATACAAGCTGAGAGCAGGCGTTGCAGTTTCTGAAATAATCGCGGTGCTTGTTTTTTTTTTTGTGATGTAGGACTGTATTTTTACAGATATCTGCTTCTATAGCAATCAAATAAAAATCGAATTCCAACGTTTTTAAATATATTGAATAGTTTGCGTGTAATCTTTTTCTAAACTGAGAAATTTGAAAATTTTTTTAGAAAAAAATTTCAATTTAAATTTTCAATCGACTGCAAAAAATAGAAAACGGTTGAAAAAAAATATTTTTCTTCTTTGAACGTTTTCGTTGTTTATTTATGAAGCATTTATGATATTTTTGAAACACATCGATCCTTTAATACCGAAGTTATTAGCTTTTTAGGGAACTTAGCCGAAATCAACAATTTTGTTTTTTCAAATTTTTACTCCCTGTTCCCATTAAAAATGGGAAAAAGGTAGTTATAAAGTACTGCAAATGTGTGTAACAGACAGAAGGAGGCATTTCCGACTATATAAACTATATCTATTCTAGATCAGCATCAACAGCCGAGTCGATATAGCCATGTCCGTCTGTCCGCCTGTCTGTATGAGCACACAGATCTCGGAGACTAAAAAAGCTAGAGACACCAAACTTGGCATGCAGGCTCCTGTATACCATACGCAGATTAAGTTTATTTTAAATTTTGGATGCACACCCCCCCTACCCACCGCAATTTGCAAAACAATCCCACAGCCACAATTTTAAAGATAAAGCTTATTATTATTTTTGGTACACATATATGTTGTATCTATGTTGATCAGCTGTGTAAATTTCATCACGATCGGATAAATAATACCAAAGTTATGGAAGAATCTAATACCCTAGTCTTACCAGGGAAAAACAACAGTTTGACTGGAACTGGACACGTTAAGTGCGCAGCTTGCTTGTGTTGCCGCTGAACTGCTTGAAGTACAAGTTGGGAGCAGGGAGTCTCGTAGTCGGGCACACTCGACTAAAGCATTCTTACTTTTTGTTAAATGTATCTTTGCAGGACTGTCTTCTTTTATAACAACAGACTATAGAAAGCCCTTTGGAACAAGTTCACGCGGATTCTAGAAGACAACAACAAAGCATCCACACAAACATTATTAATGAGCAAAGCGACAACATACTCACGCTCATATACACTCGCATACACTCATAAGCTTCAAATCCCCCACTGCTTCCTTTTAAGGGGTTTGCCTTGCAGTCTGGTATGAAAAACTTAATTTTAAATTGTTTAGATTAAAAGCCTCATAGTTTAGTGTCATGCATTTGCAACATACTCATGCCTAACTACACAGAGTGAGTGAGAAAGGCAAAGTGGGGGCAAGTTTTTGAATTTGTTTAAGAATGGGTGACAACTCTGGCTGATGAAGTCGAGCGCTGTCACTTTTGACAAATTATAAGCGTCATTGGCAGCGACTTTGATGACTTGTTGTTGGTTGTTTGCTGAATTTGAAAGTTAACCCAGCTGATTAATGCGATAGTTTTTGAAAGCCTCTTGAGCTTGTGTGGCGTGAAATTAATTTAAAAATTCCTTACCATCAAAAACGGCTATTTCTATCCCCCCTTCCGCACCGCAACAAGCACGTGACGGGTTAAGCTGAGTTAAACTGAATTGAGTTTAATTTGAGTTAAGCTGAGTTGAGTTGAGAGTCAATAATATTATCAAATAAAAATACGTCTACGCGAGGTTAAAGTCTAGGAACGATGCATATTAACGCCATACAATTCCTGATATCTAATTTTCTGACGAAGTATTTTCTGATTAATACAAGAACTAGGATCGATCAGATCATTAGCTATTTGTCGTTGGAACAATCGGTCGATGTTTTAGTTTCTGTATTGTGTTTGGCATTCGAAGTTATCTGTTTTTAATTGTTTTATTTTATAACTATTCTAGAAGTTTCATTATACAAACAGGTGTTATGAAATTTTCAAAAGTTATGTCATTTTTTAAAATCTCAAGACTTATAAAAACACTGGCAACTCATTTTGTCACAGTTATGATTACGAAATTGATCAACTTTATTGAAAACAAGTAAGAATGCTCCACTGTGCCCTACAATGAAACTCCCAACACTTTACGTGTGCATCGCTGTGGGAGATTTTTTCGCTTAGCAGTGGTGCGGGGAGGGGTGCATCCGAAATTTGAAATAAACTTAATCTGCGTATGGTATTCTGGAACCTGCATGACAGTAGAACACACAGACAGACGGACATGGCTAGGCCGACTCGGCTGTTGATGCTGATCAAGAATATATATAGTTTATATAGTCGGAAATGTCTCCTTCTGATTGTTACATACATTTGCAGTACTTTATAACTCGCTTTTTCCCATTTTTAATGATAATGATAAATAGTAACCATTCAGACATAACAAATTGTATTCTATTAAAAATAAATAAACAGGAATTGAAACAGTTTAAATGGCTCATCAAAAAAGTCTCAAGCCAATCAAAATTCCGAAGAACAATAAATATACCCGGGACGCACGTTTCTGCCTGCGCTGGCATCGTGTGTGGGTGCCACAGGATATGAGCCAGATGTGCAACAAACGCCTCATAAAAAGGGATCAACAGAGGAGTAAGCTGATGCCGAGACGCGCTAATTGAAAAAAACTCTTTAAACGCGTGCGCAAAGTCGGCGCATGCCATTTCCTGTTTGTTAGCGCGCCCCGTGCCTTTGCCCCAGCCCCAACCAGCGGTCCCGAACGCGGGATAAACCGAGCCTGATCTTCATTATAATCCTTAGCTCCTCTCTTTCTCTCTCTCTCTCTCTCTGTCTGTATGTCTCTCTCACTCAATCGAACTCGGTCTGTCACGGTTCATTCGCGGCGCTGCGCATCCTTTGCACGCTCGTCCAGCCGGAACTGTAAACAATAAATACAGCGTTGCTGGGCCTCACTCTGAGCCAGGACCCTGAGCCGTGCGCCTAAGCCGTGAGCCCCTTGTTCCCTACGAATCTAACATTTAATGTTGTTATTGCAATGCCCATTGATCGTAGGTTAATTGATTTATTATACGCCTGCGCCAAACGTCTTGTTGACCCGTGTTTGGGCTCTATAGCTTTATTAGTGTTATAAAATTTCATCTGTCGATCTCTCTTGTGTTGAGTTGTGTCCTGTGTCCTGTGCCCTGCTATCCAGGGGCTGTTGTTTACACGATATGAAGGTTGATCGGCAGTTGTTACATTTTTGCAGGCATGAAATTCGTGGAATTGTAAAGTATTCCTATTGAAGAATTGTAGAAAACAAATAACCAAGCAATATGTTTTCATAAAAAACGATAGAAAAATGCCATTGAAAGTTGCCTTGAGGGCGCTGACAGGCTGTCACGATATATGCTCCTCATTGTTGCCCAATCACTGTGGACGGCAGTCCACGCTAGGGACTACTATATACAGCAAGAATGATTTGCTGTGAGTGTCCGATCAGATCGATCTATATACCGATCGAAAGGTATTACTTTAACTAAGAAAATATGCATATTAAGACATTTGGTAACTCACCTGGCTTTTGAGATATAGGCGAGCAGGTGGGAAGGCAAAAATTTAATGAATTGTAGATTTTGGGGCCGTTGGGGCTTCCTTTTTTTTTTTTAAACGCACATATGTTCTAATTCTTGATACGCGTCGAATGACACCTCGTTTGTGGTAATGAAATCCACATGACAGACACATTTGTATGGAGCTATTTCTATCCTGTTTTTCCCCAAGTTGACGTCAGTTTTCCACAATTGGATGCATTTGATTTATTTTTGAGTGTAGCAAATGTTCTCACAGGTCATTCTTTGGAATGAAATTTCAACTTTGCGGGGGCATATAAAACGACCATAAGGCTCTATAAGTTTACGTCCAAGTGTATTGCCTAGAGCCATTAATTGTGATTTAAAGGCAGTTTGTCTCAATGTGCACTTTTCCTCACAATCTGTTCAAATTAATTTTTTGCAGGTGCAGATCATGGAAAATACTATACTTCCAGTATGCTATTTTAGCGAAGAAGCGTCTGAATCACGCGTTTTTCAATACTTTTCTCTAGAGATTTCTTTATGAAACTTGGCAGAGATGCTTCTACTTTTTGCAGAAAGTACCTATGGTTGAATTGGCCAAATAGGACCACTATAACATATAGCTGCAATAGGAACGATCGCTTGAAAATAAGTTTTTGTAAGAAACACGGTTTTCTTTTTCAAACTATCTCAACCTAACTCACTATACCAAAGATAAAGCACGTTCTACACAAGTTGACAACATTTTCTAAAAATCGGACCACTATATTGTATTAAACAAATAGCCGTTAACATTTTCTGTTGCCTAAGTTTGCGGCACAGATATGAACGTATTATAAATGTTGCAGCATACTTTTGGGCTGCTTTTGAAAACACAAATTAAAGTGAAAAAGAATTGAACTGTAGATGGCGACACTAAGTTTTAGACTATCAGAGAGTACCTGGAATATTACTTAAACGAAATTAAATTGAAACATTTGTTTGTCAGTTAGTGTGAACGTATACAATAATATAAGTAGGTAAGCATGCATTTTTTTGGTAAATGTTTTTATTTAATTTTTGTGGGAAAATTGTTTTGTAATTCATAGCAACTTTTAAACAAGTAAGAATGTTGCAGTCGTATGCAATGATACGTTTTTGAGTAAGTTGATCAGTTTAGTGAGCAAAATAAAAGATAGTATACCCCGAATACAGGATATTTATTGAACAGAAGTTTTAAGATAGTTCCCAAAGGTTGCTTTAACCAACTCTTAGTCATCTATATTCAATATTTTGACGAGGTAAATCGCGCGATTTGTCAAACTGTTGTTGCTGCCATCTGATACGGGCGTAACACAAGCAAGCAGCGCACTTAACTTGTGCAGTGCCTGTCAAACTGTTGTTTCTGCCTGCTGAGACGGGGGTAATAGATTCTTCCATAACTTTGGTGTTATTTATCCGATCGTGTTGAAATTTACACATCCACGGGGGTGCGGGGGGTGCATCCGAAATTTGAAATAAACTTGATCTGCGTATGGTATACAGGAACCTGCATGCCAAGTTTGGTGTCTCTAGCTCTTATAGTCTCTGAGATCGACGCGTTCATACAGACGGACAGACAGACGGACATGGCTAGTTCGTCTCGGCTGTTGATCCTGATCAAGAATATATATAGTTTATATAGTCGGAAATGCCTCCTTCTGTCTGTTACACACATTTGCAGTACTTTATAACTCCCTTTTTCCCATTTTTAATGGGAACAGGGAGTAAAAAATTGGGTTGTTATTTCATTTTTATTTTTGCTACTTTTATTATTTCATAAGAAATAACACCCCAAATTTGGGGCCATATTTCGTTTGGTTGCTCTAGCTTCAAAACTGTTGACAAAAACTGCGTTCATACTGACGGACAGACAGACAGACATTTCACAAACCCAATATACTCTTTTTTTTTTTAAAAAAATTATAAAAAGTGTTTAAAAAGGCGCTGCCAACATTATCTTGAGTGAAGTTTTTCTGCCTTAAAAAAAAAACTAAATGGTTAGCACCCATTATTAATGGGTGAAATTGGATAATAAAATACTGCAATATACTCGAATTGGCTGTGTTTTTTCACACATAATTATTTAATTAAAGTTAATCAAGTGTGTAAATTGAAATTCTGATCGGATAATTAACATCGAAAGCTATTTAAGAAACTAGTTTCCGCAGTCACAATCAGCAGTTTTGCATATTTAATTGAATATAAAAGATGTTCTTTAGAACCTAACAGTTGCGTACAACTTTTACTATACTTTTTTACTATACATACATAAATTTCTTTGCTCATAACAATTCCAAAGAAAACACTAAAAACAAACCACAAAATATAAACAGTATGAGCTGAATTTAGTCATACATATTGAATTGTACGACTTAAAAATACCAGACTTTTAAATAAATACAGGGTTCAATCTGTTAACCTATGTTCGTGTATAGTAAATGTATTAACGGATGTTTACGGCAGTTATACTCTGACTATTTGCAAAAAAGAAAGAAGAATACAGTATTAACAATAAAGCTTGGTAGAATCTCAATTTTTACCACGGCACACACTGCCCAAAAAAACAGACATAATCACAGGCTCTGCGACATCGACAGACCAAAAGAGAGAGCTAGGGTTAGTCCAAACAATTGCCACACTAATACAACTAACGAAGTGGACAAAGGGCAGTGGCAAATGTAGTCAGCTTCAGCTTCATCTCCAGCTCCAGCTTCAACATCAACTCCACGTTCTGTTCCTGGTTCCACATGACACACGACGATGGCGACGACGTCCACGCGACCCTCACTGAGGAGCTGTAGTCAACGTATTCATAGTCATATGTAAAGTACCCGAGGGGCACACAAATGAAAGCAAAAGTGAAACTATGCGAAGTGACAGGGTGTTGGGTATGGGGGTAGTCGATTGAGAGCCTGGATGGCAAGTGGTTGGGCAGGTTGCGTCCGTCGGTGGCTAAGCAGAACACCCATAAAGTGCGATGGAAGCAACACACAAAGCGGTGGAAAAATATGGTAAGGAGTTAAATGAATGAACGGATGAATGAATAAAGGCCACCGCATGCTACACAAGAGTCTGCGTGGACCCTCATCCCACATTCCTTTTTTCTGTGTGTGTTCACTCTAGTTTACTTTGGGATTTATGAATGCTTTATGGCGGATGTCTGGACAAGGTCTGTGTGAAGAAGGTCGGTGGATTCTCTGTGTAACCCATCTAATTTATTGCCAACTTCCGGCAAGGCAAATAATTTTGTTTAGTTTTTGGTGTTGATGGTGAACGAATGGTCAAAAAAGGAGACGGACAAACTATGCCCAACCCCAAACCCCCGTCGATGTCTCTTAAGCATGCGGTGCCTTTGAAAGGGTTGAATGTTCGCCTTGTTTTCCTTGCCTTGAGCTTACGACTTTCATTAAAGGCTGGTCGGTTGCTTTTCATTGACGTCGACTGCTGACCACCATTGACTTTAGCATAGAGGACAACCCCTAGAGTAAGGATTTAGTACGAGAGAGGAACGGGTTGTGTGTGGGGGGGGAGGGGGGCGTGCTGACCAACCCCAAGCCAATGGGCGATGCTCATTTAATTTTCAGATATTTTCGCATACAGCTTGCCATGAATTTATTGCTTTTTAAATAAATAAACGAGCAAATAAACTTAAGAAATATGTATGTGTGTGTGTGTGCGTTTAGAAAAATTGGGTGGAAAAGTGGGTGGCATATTAAAGGGCGAACGCCTGTTGTAGTTGTGGAGCAACTAATTGAAAGCCACTCAAGTGTGCGCCAAACTAGGCGATGCCTTTATACACCCTTTGACAGAAAGAGACAGAGAGCAAAAGAGAGAGAGAGAGAAAGAGAGAGAGAAAAAGAGGGACAAAGAGTGGCTAGAGATGTTTGCCTATTTGAAAGAAATAAAATAAATATTTAATTAAAATATGTATTGAAAGATGTTAACACACATTTTTTAGGGTAAAAGGGGTTGCACATCAAGCAAATTATTCGCTATGACCGGGAAGTTCAGTTCAGAGTTCCCCACTTGGTATTCTCTATGTACTACATACACACATACATTTATTTTTAATTACACATACACAAACACTTTTTCTTTTCTATCAAATTTTGTAGAGTATCTTCGCTCTGTTGACGTACAGTAAAAAGCTTTCAGCAGCAGCGCAACCTCAAAATCGTCTGCCATAACTAATTAATGCTGCACTAATAGTGTTGCCTCTCCCCATCCACACGCCTGTGCAGCTACATTTTTGATTTTGTTATTTTATTATTTTTTTTTTGAGTTTTTTGCTGTTCCTTTTTTATTTTTTAGACGCCCCCAGAAGCTGAGACAGCCAACCACATCAACGCTGGAGGCCGAACCACCGTCGCATCAACTCGAACCGCCACTAGGGGGCGCCACTTAGAGACGCGTCCGACGAAGCTGCCAAACTGGCAACAGCAAATGAAAAGCACGAAAACTTTCGTTTTTCTATTTTTCACAATTTTCATTGCATTGCATTTCATTTTAGCTCACCACCCCGCCCCCTACTCTACCCCAAGCTCTATACCCGACCTACGCCACAAAACGAGTCTCTTCTGTGTATAGAAATCGACGACCAGGAAGCACAGCCAGGGTGAGCAGGACGAGCAGCAAGACCAGGACCAGGACCAGGACCTGGGCCAGAGCCAGGACGTGAGGTAAGGTGGAAGTTGCTGCAATTTTGTTGGGGCAAAAAAGTCTGCGCATGTTCCTTACCAATTGGATACGTAAAAATGAAACAAAAAACTAGAAGAGCGTTAAAGCGAATGGGGCTGTATGAAAAGTAAAGTGAGTGGAGTGAAGAGCATCAGGCATATGGGAAAAAGGGGAAGACATGTCCTAGAGACTAGAGCACACAAAAATGGCGGCAGTAGATAAAGTAGGTAAGCTATATACCCTTTATTATCCTTCATATTACGTATACGTCTTATTTGCTTCTCTTCAATTATTTATAATTACTACCCTTCTTTGCCCAGATCTTTTATGTCATGGGTTGAAAGCTTTTAGTTCAGATATCTGTATGAAAATGTTCCTATGATAAAAATATTTGATCAATTTAATACTCTTTCCTATAGCTGGTACATTTTTAGTCACTAAAGATTGATTTGTTTGGTATTATTTGCATTAATTTCTTTCGACAGTTTTGTAGCATCCAAACTTTGCAACATAGGCAAGATCTTACTTATGTAATTTGTCATGTCATGTTTTTTTCTAAACATTTTCTTGATTTAATTTAATTTAATTAATTAATTTATTAATTTTTTGTTCTTCTTAAAAAAATAGACTTTCTAAGATCGTTAGCTTAAACTATTACTATCTAAACTATCAAGTGGTTCCATAAACAAAACTTTCGTTTGGTAGCACACTATTGATTCTCTTGCGCCTTTTGCAACAAGCTGCTTCTTCCAACTAAATGAACCAAAATTGTAGCTGATGCTGCATAAAATAAGAAAAATTGTCACCCACAAGTATGCGCAGAGGCCACACAGCCCGCACACTGTGCGGAGGCGCCACCGAGGACTCCAGTGTGCCCAGCCAGCCAGTGGCATACGGCCAGAAAGTGCAGCATGACAGTGTAGACGGGGCAGAAAGGGGAATGGATGAATGGAATGGCTTCCACCTACACAGCTAGCACGACTCTCTCTCACCCAGAACAAACTATAAAAGCATCACAGCACATCGTCAGCGGCAGCCCTCTTCCAATCAGCGGATCCCATTTTTCTCGTGCCCCGCAGAGAGTAGAAAAAGGCGCAGAAATAAACTAGAAAAACGGCTGCTCCGCCTGCTGCTGCACACCCAAATAGGGTGTTGGGCGGGTTGAGGGGAAAATGCAACTGTGTGTGGGGCTCACTCGATCCGAGTGAGTATAATCAGAGAGTTCGAGTGGGGGCGCTAAGCAGACGGTAATGAGCGCATTGAGTGCATAGCAATCTGCTCGAAGCAACAAACGCGGAGTGACAGCTGCTCATTTGCTTTAGGGTTGTCAGATCAGTTAAAACCAGAACTGTGCCAATCTATAGTTAAAATATTTAATTATATCATTTATTTTGTGGCAATTTATTATGTACAATAAATTAATATTCAGCTTGCAACAAACCTGCTTTGCACTAGCTAAGCTATGCGCCGACTCTAGAGGAATACCCTATTTGATCTCACTCTCGCGAGTGAAGCAGTTCTCAAACAAAAATGTATAAAATCTTAGCCTGTCAATAATAGCTTTTTAAAAAAATGTGCTTAGTTTAAAACTTAGGTATATTGTAAAAATGATAATAACAGTTAAAACTGCAAATCTGTATGCATAATGCAAAAAAACTTTCCATATTTATATCGGAATGATATATGTTATTAACATTTTGATAATGTTACATTGTTTTTAGTGTTAATTTTTAGTGGTTAATCGCACATGTCAATGTTTAACACTACATTAATCATTAAAGAATAGTTTATTTATTTAGTCGTTTTGTTTTAGTATTTGGGGAACTATATATAATTTTGGACTTACAATTTTAGAAGCTCAATAATATTTTATACACTCGTCTATTTAATTTGTTATGCTTATTTTGTATATGCTCTCTTTTCAAAAACCAAATGCTTCTAAAAGTGGGCGGTTCTTAGACCCAGCCAAAATATTGTAAGCCTGACAACTCTTTTCGCGTTGAGTGGATGCCAAATGCAAATTGAGTGCAAATGCTCAGCTGCTCCCGTTTTGCTGACTTTAATGTTAGTGGGGCGCATGTTCTGATTTCGTATACCCTGCACCTAAACAACAATCGGATAGCAAGCTTTTTGGCACTAGAAATGTAATATGTAGAAAATGTAGGTATTTTAATATTGAGCCAGAATGTAATACTGTACTTTCAGGCATGCTCCCATATCTGGGTCCGCAAATTCAGGTTGAATTAAATTTTATTAATTGAAATCAAACTAATTCGAATTACTTATTTCACAATGCCTAGTTTAAATACATCTCAGAAGCTATAAAAAATAATTTAAAAGAAAGCTGTTATGTTTTTGTATACGAATTTTTCCTTTAAGTTTTCACTTACGAATATTGTGGATTCGGAAATAGGAGTTTGTCTGTATATATCACATTGAAAAAATGTCTTAGCCAGTCCTTAACTAAATCAGAGGATAAAATATCTTTAAGAACTTTCGGTGAGAATTTCTTATATACCTATTTGTATTTTTACCGTATATTTATTTACTTCCTTTATCTGAGATTAGTTATAAATGAAGCTTTTGTAAACTATAATCAAATAAAAACCACTACAAGCGAGGTTAAAGTCTAGGGACGATGCATATTCAAGCCACAAAACTCTTATATCTAATTTTGTGACGAAGTATTTTCTGATTAATATAATAATATTAATAATAAATGCATTCCGCACATTGCGCAAAAAGATTCAGCTTCTTTTTATTGTATCTAAGTAGCTTTTGCAGTGATTTGATAAAAAAAAAAAAAAATATAAAAGCAAAAGTAAAACAATCGACTGCCTGCACTGGGAGTTGAGCCCAGGTTATTTTGCAAAGAGTAGCATACTCGGACTACTCGTTAAGGCCCATAGTAGTAGCAGTAGTAGTAGTAGGTACACTAAATAAGTAATATCTCGCGAAGACGAATCATGCCAGATCTGTGTTAGATATCAAAACTTACTTCAATATGTATAAAATTTATTAGGTTAGGCCAATTTCTTTTAAATTGCCAAAATCTACAAAAAAAATAATAATAATAACTTTTATTTCAACTGTAGTTTTTCACCTGAGTGTTTTAAGGCAAGCTTAAAACCTCTTAAAAATACCTTTCCATTGAAATGTAGAACGTATCTGTAGCTTATTTGGTTTGGAAGCTGTGGGCGTGTCAATTCTAGCGGATTTTAGCGTTTTCCCGCTAAGCTAGTCGCCGTTTGCGCACATCGTGCTGCTACGTCCCTAGCGTGGACTACCGTCCACAGTGATTAACTACCATGAGCAATGGCCAAAAAATACATGTATACTGAGCATATGCATAAACATAACAGAGAGTAAAATACATACAGGGTATTTCAGAGCCGATCAATCTTTGAAGCACTTGCTTAATCCGTTTTTGTTGTTGCTGCATTGTCAGACACGTGGCACAAAATGTAAACAAGCCACAAAACTGAAGCCCGTAAGAGGTTTTCCCAACGTTGAAGATGAACTGTTTTAGAAGAAATAAATGCATTGTGGTATACTTAAGCATGCTAAATATTTTTAACCACTATATAAGCTATCTAAATTAATGCAAGAGGTTCTTTGAAGCCTTACTTCTTATACAATTATTTTCAGCCACTAAAAAGCAAAAATGCTATTATTAGAATGGGATTGGCAACTGTTAAAGCTAAAAACCAAATGATCGAAAACTGAAATGCATCAGATGTATATATTGAGACTCTGCTATGCTGGTAGATTTTCAACACCCATAACTTTAATGTTAATTTAATTTTACAAATTGCAATTATTAAAATTGGTATTTGACACAATTACAAAGTGAAACAAGTAAGAACGTTGAAGTCGGATGGACCCGACTGCGATATACTCTTGTTGAAAAAACTGCGTTCATACGGACGGACGGACAGACAGACGGACGGATAGACGGGCATTTCACAAACCCAATGTACTATTTTTTTTTTTTTTTCAAAATATTAAAAAAAAAGATTATAATGAGTTGAATAGGTTGGAACTTAGGTTTGATATCAAACTGCGTGCTTTCGTTGTGTTATGACTTTCCATGTTTGACAAAATCACCGCACATTGAGAATGCGTTTTGATTTGCATAGCGGCTTCAAAAACGCGTGCTCTGTTCTGGGAAATGCCCAAGGACTCTGTGCATCTCTCCATCGGCCTATACCACTTTAGCTATTGATCTGAACAGAACTGAACTAAACTGAATGAAAATTGGCAACTTCATGTGCGTGCGCTTGGGCACGCACAGAACACTACCCCCCCAATTGCAGCTCATAATAACTCACATTACCTAGGTTTTGGGTTCAGTACAAAAAGGATAAAGCAGTGCCGCGTAGCCATAGTCCTTTTGCAGTAAAACTCGTCTAACTGGTTTGGCTTGGTTTAGTTTGGTGGAGGAAAACGGGCAGGGGGGGAATGCTAACGGAAATGTCGATGGCAAGGGCTCGGGGTGCGCTTTTCTGTATGAAAAACCATTTAAAATTACTGCAAAAAAGCAACAAAAGTTCGGACTGAAAGTCGCAAAAGGGTGTGCGGGTCTTTGCCAAGGGGGTATGGGCTACGCACACACACATACACCAGGACCTCGCAGGACGCGCGTTGCGTTAGAATAAAACGCGCATGTTGCACACATTAATTGCCAGGAAGTAAATACAATAACAACAATGCAAGGCGAGAGCCGGCCAAAGCTTTTTCTAATCATTAACACAGTCGAGTCGGGTATAACACACACACACACATGCACACATGCACACATATACACACACACACGCACACACACACACACACACACACTGTATCACACACGCACTTGTTTGAAAATTAGAAATGCCCATCAGAAATACGCGGCGTATGTGGCCCATGCTATGTCTTCTCACACTGTGCCCCGCCCCCTTCCCACGCAAACTTGTAAAGTTGGAAAAGGTCGCAACGACAGCAGCGGCCGCTTTATGTGTAAGGATAATGCTGATGATTGTCTGCCGTTTGCTGAGTCCTGCAACTAAAGCTGAAGCTAAAACTGTATAGCTGCCACGGTCAGGGCAGGTTATGCTAGTATACCGGGGGCAGTGCAGAGAAGATGGTTGATTGTGTGTTGTGCTGCTTGCAGCACATGTGAAAACAAGCTCGTTGTTTTTGCTGTTACTGTTGCCACAGTTCTGACATAGACAGAAGCTGCCCCACGATGGCACAGTGGTCTGAGATCATTGTTTTCTCTTGAAACTTCTAACATATAATAAATAATATTTTGCATATTATTAATTAAAATTATTTTATAATTTTATAAAAAATAAGTTAAAAATTTAAAATGTCAAATTGCTCAAATAGCAATAGCTTGGTTATTCTACCATAGCTTTAAGCCAATGATGAATTTTTTTAAACTAATGTAACAAATTAAAGTAACTGAATAACAAAAGTAAGGAATTGTGAGCTGGTAACAGTCTTTTTAATTTTTTTTGAAAAAAAAAAAAAATAGAAAAAAGGGTACATTGGGTTTGTGAAATGTCCGTCCGTTCGTCTGCCCGTCCGTCTGTATGAACGCAGTTGTTTTCCACAGTTTTGAGGCTAGAGCAACCAAATTCGGTATGCATGTTGGTATATACCATAGGCAGACAAAGTGTCAAGATCTACCCCCCTCCCTCCCACTACCACCCTTTCCTCATCAAACGGCAAAAGCTAGAGTAACCAAATTTAACACAACGGCTACTGATCACTTTTATAATTGCTGTGACAAAAAAAAAAATTGACCGCGCCCACTACCGCCCCCACAAATGAGCAAACTCCGTATCTCTCACAGCTCTGTAGCTAGAATCACCAAATTTTGCAGGTTGACTTCTGTTGCCGTATAAAAATGATTGGATAAAAATAATTTTGACACGCTCAACCCCGCCCTTGCAATCGAGCAATGTTTGTTTGTAGAAGTGTAGAAGTGGCCCAACCAAATTTAAATAAATTGCAAAACTTGAAAGACTTGAACAAAAATTAGAATTGCCATGCCCACTTCTGACTCCTCAAAGAGGTTAAAAAACAAAGTATATCGCAAGTCGGGTGCATCCGACTGCAGTGTCCTTAATTGTCTTTTTTATAAAAAATTTTAGAAAATAAAAATATTATATTCATAACGTTGAATTTAATATCTTTGAAAGTAATAGTTACATTCATGACATGTGAGGGATTTATTTTGAGACCTATCTATTAGCTTTTATTCTGTATATTTTTATTTTTTTAAATATACATATAATAGAATACGCAAGTAATGTCGAAATTTATAAGCTCACCACAAAAACAAAGCAATTGGGAAAATCAAAAACTTTGAAATTTTTTAAAAAAGATCTATCATAGATAAAAAATAGTTTCGTGATTTGTGGCCCTATCGGTATAGTTTTCTGTTTTTTCAACCTCCGACTCATGTTGCATAGCGTTATCAGGTCGAGATGTGCCAATTAATGATGAGGCTGGATACAAAAATTACAAAATAAATTTGATAGGCAAGGTGAACTGGATATTAAGAAAACAGAAGCCTAAACTCAGAAAAATTCAAAAATTCCGTAGTCAAATCAAGTACAAACGGTGGAAAAAAGTGGCCGAGAACGAAATTACTTGTTTTGAGTAGTAACAGAAATTCTTAATTTTAGCCCATTTTAAGTCTAAAAAACTGTTAAATTGAATTTAATGAATTTACTAACGCATCACCTCTTACCACACACTGGTGCATGCACAGTACTATTTACATTAAAATTGACATAGTCGGAGATCCAATCATCATTAAGCGCCGAGGAGATTGGAATCCAGGTTTTTGTGAATGAGCAAACGTCATCTCAGAGAGCTCAGCCATCGTCCATATGAAATATGCTAGTGCTTTACTCATAGACATTATTAAGCTTACAGAATTACTAGTTGGCAATTTGAACGTTGATTCAGCCAACCAATCCTGTTCAAGACCTATTCGTACTCAATTTAAGAATTTATAAGAGCGTAAAACTCTTAAAGTTTTGAGATAAAAACGGTATATATTCTAGCCTGATAACGCAATGCAACAAATTTTGAATAATTTTTGCTCCACGAAGAGCCACTATATATTTTTATAAATTTTTTTATTTTTTTTGAAAAAAAAAAGAAAAAAGAGAGTCCGTCCGTCCATCCGTATGAACGCAGGTTTTTTCCACAGTTTTGAAGCTAGAGCAACCAAACGTGGTATACATGTTGGTATATACCATAGGCAGACAAAGTGTCAAAATCTCCAATTGATGGCAAAACATGAATGATTTGACCAAAAATACAAGTGCCACGCCCACTTCTGACTCTGCAAAGAGGCGAAAAAAAGAGTATATCGCAGTCGGGTGCATCCGACTGCAACGTCGTTACTTGTTTTCCACAGTTTTGAAGCTAGAGCAACCCAACTTGGTGTACATGTTGGTATATACCATAGGCCGACAAAGTATCAAGACGTTATTATTATATTATGTCATAAAATCCACCAGTACATTACTTTTCAAAATTTTTGTTCGCTTAGCCGCTATTAATACTTAAACTGAAAAATTTGCATTAAAATATCAGGTTTTTGAAAATTGTGCTCTAGTCGAGTGTGCCCGACTATGAGACTCAAAGCTCCGAGCTTGCACGTCAAGCGGTTCAGCGGCAACGCAAGCAAGCACCGCTTTTATCTTGTCCAGTGCCTCTAAAACTGTTGTTTCTGCCTGCTGAGACGTTGGGAAATAGATTCGTCAATTACTTTGGTGTTTGTAATCCAATCACAACGAAATTTACGCCACTGATTAACATTGACAAAAGAAATATGTCTATTAAAAATCAGCTAAATCTCTACAATTGTGGCTGTGGGAGTTTTTTTTTTTGGTTTGTGGGGGTGTGGGGGGTGTATCCGAAATTTGAAAGAAACTTGATCTGTGTATGGTATACAGGAACCTGCATGCCAAGTTTGGTGTCTCTAGCTCTTATAGTCTCTGAGATCACAGTGTTCATACAGACAGACTGACGGACAGACGAACATACAGACGGACATGGATATATCGACTCGGCTGTTGATACTGATCAAGAATAGATATAGTTTATATATTCGGCAATGCCTCTTTCTGCCTGTTACATACATTTGCAGTACTTTATTACTCCCTGTTCCCATTAAATATGTGAAAATCGAGTAAAAATAATAATAAGCACAATCATTTATTTTTCTATCATATGTGATAATTGAATTGGCATTTAGTTTGATGTGCAGATGAAACTGTTTTGGAAGATTTTGTTAGTATGTAATTTATTGCATACACTTTAAAAACCATATGAGCAAGAAAAGTGTTATTTGGTTTACATAATGGTATACATTGTAAGTAATATCCAGAAAGAAAAGTTAAAGTCGACATGCTGAAGAATTATACCATCGCAGAAAAATGGTTCATATAAAAATGTAATTACTACTTAATTAATTACTTGACTAATTGATCTTATGGCCGCTATAAGATATAGTCGACTGATATTGATCAAACTTGGTCAACATGTGTGGAAAATAACAACTTGCATGAGTTCTAGTAAGTTTAATTGATATCTATATAGATAAAAAAGTTTTTCAAACAACAACTCATATTTAAGAAGATTTTTCTTATCACAGCTATAAAATATAGTCTCCCGGTTTTGATCAAGTTTGGTAAGACTCATAAAAACATACTAAAAGTCGGAATCGGTAAGTTTGATCGACCTAACTTGAAACAAACAAGAAAGAAATGTTATCTTCGTTGTGCAGAAGATATATATCCTTGCAGAAAAGCTTTGCATTAGAAAAGTTATTTTTCAACTGATTGTTCCTATGGCGGATATCCGATTTTGATAAAATTTGGTCAACATATGTAGAACGTGCTTTAATTTAGATATAGTGAGTTTGGTCGAGGTATTTTAAAAAACACAAAAGTTTTTCATACAGAAACCTATTTTCAACCAATCGTTCCTATGGCAACTATAAGATATAGTAGTCAGAATTCGTTGAAATTTTATCATCATGTATAAACTGTCCTTGAACTTAGATTTTTAGAGTTTGGTCGAGGTATTTTGAAAAACACAAAAGTTTTTCATACAAAAATTAATTTTTCAACTAATCGTTCCTATGGCAACTATAAGATATAGTAGTCCGATTTTGTTGAAATTTTGTCATCATTATAAAGTGTCTTTCAACAGAGGCTTAGTTAATTTTGTTGAGTTATCTTGGAAAACAAAAATGTTTTTCATGCAAAAACTATTTACTGAACCGATCGTTGAAATGGCAGCTATATGTTATAGTGGTCCGATCTGGCCAATTCAACTATAGGTACTATCTGCAATAAGAAGAAGCATCTGTGCCAAGTTTCATCAAGATAGCTCTAGAACAAAGTCTTGAAAAACGTATATAAATAGACAGACAGACGGCACACGGACAGACGGACACGACTCGGCTGTTGATGCTGATCACGAATATACATATTTTTTTTCTGAAATGTCTCCTTCAATGCGTTACACATTTCGTGACAAAATTATAATACCCACTGCAAGGGTATAAAAAAGTTTTTCAACCACTAGTCATCAAAATTATAATTTTTTTGGTGCCCGAGGTTCGATATTGGATTTCGATAGACGGTATTGTTTCTATTGCAGCTGTAAAATATAGTGCTCGATTTTAAAGCAAAATTTATTGTTAAATTGTATATACGAATATAATGGTAAAACTCAGAATGGTTAAGTTTGGTCAATTTTTCTTAATAAACCAAATTTTGAATCCATCGTTCCTATGGCATCTTAATATTATTATTGGAGATCTTGACACTTTGTCTGCCTATCGTACTTCTATAAAAACATGTACCATATCTACAATTTCAAACAGAAAATTATTTCAATCAAATTCAGGAACACAGGCTAGGTATTTATGGATTATCTGATCAATGTTTCATGTGTCATGTTATGATAGCCACTGTGCAGACACTTGTTTAACGAGTAAGAATGCTCTAGTCGAGTGTGCCCGACTACGAGACTCTCTGCTCCCAAGTTGCACTTCAAACAGTTCAGCGGCAGGTGTTATTTATCCGATCGTAATGAAATATACGCAGCCGATCAACAGTGATAAAATATATGTGTGTACCAAAAATCAAAGCGAATCTGCGAGGGTGGTGTATCCGAAATTTGAATTAAACCTGATCTGCGTATGGTATACAGGAACCTACATGCCAAGTTTGGTGTCCCTAGCTCTTACAGTCTCTGAAATCGACGCGTTCATACAGACGGACGGACGGACGAACAGACAGAGGGAAATGTCTAGCT
This sequence comes from Hirtodrosophila cameraria, assembly GCA_949708635.1. NCBI lineage: Eukaryota > Metazoa > Arthropoda > Insecta > Diptera > Drosophilidae > Hirtodrosophila > Hirtodrosophila cameraria. Next base: position 17,740,143 of record OX453090.1, read on the forward strand.
CGTCTCGGCTGTTGAATAGAATAAAGAAATAATATATATAGGTTATATAGTTGGAAATGCCTCCTTCTGCGTGTTACATACATTTGCAGTACTTTATAGCTCCCTTTTTTCAAATTTTTAATGGGAACAGGGAGTAAAAATAATACATATATGTTTATAGAATATAAAGAACAATCAATTTAAATAGAGATGTGTGCTCGGCACTTTCATAGTTAAGTACAGTCTCGTCTGCTCTCGCCCTCGCCTTCGCACTAACACTCGCATATTTACAATCACATTCACAATCACAATCATATACCCGATGTCCTCTCTCATTCCTCCATCCACATTCACATTCACTCACCTCCAATCAAAACTATCGCTCGCTAAGGAGC